>VZTF01006539.1:895815-1150901 GCA_013397755.1 Cnemophilus loriae | reverse complement strand
AAAAAAAAAAAAAATCAGTGCTTGGTTTGTCGTATCCTGTTATAGAAAGAAAAGGAAGGTTTTTTACCTCCAAAAGTGCATTTTAGGAAGGACAGCGGTTTTCAGATAATTCTGTGAATTAAAGATTAGGATGCAACTCTACAAGAGAATATCTCTTTCTCTTTATATTCTTGCTGTGGGCACAGTACTGCACAGATTAAACATGCAAGCAATTTAGCAGTTGCAGGACTTCAAGCATAAAACCAAAATCAGCTAATCCAAAACATAGTAGCACTTGGAATTTGCTGAAGAAGATTTGAAATGTAAAGCTCTTTTCTATTAATACAAGTTGAAGGCAGTTTTCTTTTCTTCCCTCTCTTATTTGTCTCAAGGAACACAAAAAAAATTTAATCAATCAGTTGCCAAGACAAACTAGCCCTGTTACAGCAGCATTCACAGCTCTATCTTCTGTTGTATCCATCAGACATTTTTTTCACTGTCATCTCCAAAAAATACAATTCAGCTGCAGCCAGAGCTACAGCAGTCCCACCTCTGCCTGGTTCCCAGTAGTTCCTGCACTGGATGTGAATTCTCATTATGTAACACTCTCAAGCATGGGCCAAACAACTGCTGTTTTACAGAACAGCCTGTGTGTGAGTCAACGAGAAGGGCAAACCCAGGTCAAATGCAAAGACAGCGTGTGTCACTCTGCTACATGTCCAGATCCCTAAGGATCTGGGCACTGAGAGGCCTGGAAGCTGTAGCTCCTCAGCCACACAGTTTGCCTGCTTTCCCTCTCATCAGAATTCCGGTGGGCTAAAGATACAGAACTGTGATAAGAAGAGAGCAGGCAAATGAAAGTGAAGCATAAAAACATGCAAACAATTTTTTAAGCATTCTGGCTGTATCTCTCCAGGAAAAAAAAAGAAGAGAGAGAATTAGGTATAAACAGGACTTTTTTCTTTTTTATTCATGACACATTTTAATGAGATTTGAAATGAGCACAGGAAGACAGAGCAAGATAACAAGGTTATCTTCAACTCTGAATCTTCACACTATTTATGATGCTAAATTTGCAGGCTATGCTGCTCACTTACATTTCCATAAAGTAGCATAATAAAAGAAAAAGAACAACTAGATGGTCGCAATTTTTCTTCTGAACTGTCCTTTCGGAAAAAGTATATACAGTCCTCTGGGTTCTGATATACTTTTTACCTTTGCAGAATAATGTCCCCTTTGTATTTTACCCCTTCTTTGTGCAAAGATAAAGAGAATGTACGTACATTCACACTGCTACTCCCCTAAGTGATATGACTCATTCACACAAGCATCTGTACCCCTTAAGGGACTGTCAGTGCCTTTTCCTCTTAACTCATTAATTTTACTTTTCTGTTATACTGAAGAATTGCTAATAAAGTAACTTTTCTCAATTGATATTCAATCTCTTCTGTGCCCCTGCAGGCACCTCTTCCTCTTCAGGACTAAAAATACAATGTGTTGAACTCTCCCCACAGATGCCATGATGGAGGCATATATCTTCTAGCATTCACTCCATCTTCTTGAAATATCATCTGTTTTGCAGATTGCAAATTGGGACTAATGGCAGGCAGCAGTGTCTGCAACAGTAAGAAGTTTTGAATGCTTCCTACTACCATCCAACTTACACCTGTGTCTGCTATAGTACAGCTACAAACTGGCTAGCTATTTTCTAAAGCAATTTTTCCTTAAAGCTCTTAGCTGTAATTACTACATAAAATCTCATGGCTTCATTTGAACTTAGCTACCTTTCCTCTGTGTTCCCAAGTTAATCTAAGGAGCAGCCTTTAAGCCACGGCAAACTAGAAAAATATATTTCACCAGTTCCATGATAGCATTAATATATTTTAAAAAAATAAATGAAGACATACAAACTAGATCATGCCCTTGTTAATGACATTTTTTTTCTCTGCCACTATCACAAAGTTGTTAATAATTAAGTTTTCTGGGCTTTTAATGTAAGGTTCAACAAGTTAACAGCAGAAGAGCATGTGGTCCCTCACGTTTGACCCAGTTTACACTGGTATGAGTTGATCTCCCTAAGTCTTTCCCATGTTTATGAAAAATGTCAGCATTTTTACAGGTGAGGAACAAGGTACCTAACACAAATATAAGTTGATTTAACAGTAAATGGAGCTTGCAATCAGTAATGGGTGACACATGTATTCCAGAAGCTCCTTTAGCCCTTTAGAAGAGGTGGAAAGGTAGATAATATTATATTACTGAAAACATGACACAGGTAATTGTAAGATTAATTGGAAACTCGAGTTCTCTCATCTCTGCTGAATGGAAAGCATCCAATTTGCCTTACCGTTCTTTGATCGGTGTGTCTGTCTTCGCAGACTAATAAGACAACATAAAAGCAAGTAAAAGTTCATATTTTAAGTAGTTTCTTTAGTGTTTCTGACACTTGTGAAACAAAGGGAGTACTAAATATTGATAATCATGTCATTTCAAAGAGAAATAGCCATTTTTTTTCCTCATGTATTACTTACCTCAATTAATCTGGAGAGTAGTGCAGTGTGCAATGATTCTTTTCTCTGGAAAGTCATTTAAAGGTTTAAATAACTGAAGGTTCAGAAACTGCACGTATAGTAGCATGAATCATCATAGCAACACTTTAAAATATCACCTTCTTTGAAATCACCACTTTTATTAAAAATAAGGCAATAAGCTACTTACTGAATACTGTTTTTTAAAAATATGTAAACTGTGCTGATGGGATGTATCTGATGAATGAAAACTAGGCGAATGTAAAGTTTTGAGACTGTTAAGTGGCTGTACATGTCAGTGCAATATGAGGTCTGACACCCTTTTAAATCTCAAGAGGTAAAAAAGAGCAAGGATTAGGAAGATTTATACAACACAGTAGGAGTACCTTCTGGTGAAGTCATACTGAATCATTTTTCTTTCACTGTGTAGAAAATGTGCAAAGAAATATTCTAAGCATCCTACATGTCTAGTCAAAAAGGACCAAGAAAAAGACCCAATATGTTCTGAATGTCAGTAGCAGTGTTGCTTCTAGGCCTCTGCACGTAATACTGCCCGAAAGGACATCCCAGGTAGAGCCTCTACGACTGAGGTGAAATTCCAGTTCTGTTAGCAAAGAGTGTACCAGCCTAGTCCACATTTTGTGGTCTGTCCTTCTCTTAAGTGGCCTTACCAAGAATATATTTGTTAAGTAATAATATGGTCAGACTGAGGGTCCGCAGATGAGTTGTCAAAAGTGAATTCTTTGATCCAGCTATTTGCACAGAATATTCTTAGTTGGAAGGGACCCACAAGGATCATCAAGACCAACTTGCAAGTGAATGGCCCATAGAGGGATTGAACCCACAACCTTGGTGATATTAGCACCATGCTCCAGCCAGCTGAGCTAATCTCATGCTCCTCTTTCAAGGAACAGATACTATTCCCACTTTCTTAGCATCAGAAATAAAATTATTGAGTCCACATGGTATGACAAAATGAAGCCCACTAACATGCAGTGTCCATGCCCATCCAAGACATATTTGGTATCTTTTTCTCAGCTTAAGCAGTAAGGCCAGCCAGGGCTGCATCACTGAGCAGGTAACTCAGTGGCCAGTGGTTATTGTTCGTGGTCAGTTTAGAGGAGAAAAAGAGCTTCTCCAACAGCAGATACACTTCGTAATTATTCTAAGATATATATAAAGAGAGCACATACACAGAACAGCAAGTTAATGATAGTCTTTCAAGATAAGTATTGGATGTGTTACCTTCTGGAGGCTGGTCCCTTATTCCTCGATGACTTTATCAACAAGCACTTGGATATCATCCAGTCGGTAGTTCAGATGGTGAATGAGGCATATTTGTGTGGATATTGCAATGACTGGCAGTTTTTTATTAGTACCCAGAGGAAACAGACATGATGAAGAGAGTAGCATGATCCCTAGAAGAAAACGCAAATGGTATTTCTCAAGTGAAGCTATATTAAAGCAGGGTAGCTTGTAACAACAAAACAATGACAATGAAATACAAGTGAAAAACAAAATTCACGAAATGTATCTAAGACAAAGTGATTTGGTCCCAGATGTTCTTTTGCTTTGGAACACAAGATAGAAAAGATCACTTAAATTCGTGATCAATAATCATCAGCTATCACACACTGATAAGATGTCACACACATCATGCTAAGAAACTAGACAAGGGGCTAAAATCCAGTGTTTAGGTTTTTATTCTGCTATCCAGGCTCAAATGATCAACAATTACTGCACATTAATATGCAAAGAGCTATTAGAAGGGCAGCACAAACGAATCATCTGACAGAGTTTGTTGCCTCATTCCCTCTCACATTTTTTTAATCATCTCTATAAAGAGTGCTGGAAAACACTGCCTGTTAGCTTGTATTGTCTAATGTGTCAAACAGATTTAGATTATTTAATTCTGCTCATAATCATTTGGCTTCCCCCAGATTTCTTTAACAGTGTTACTTTAGGAATGAATTTAGTTCAGTGTTTTTTTCTAACTATGACTGATCAATAACACTTCACTTAACACATTATGTGAGAACCGCATTTTGGTACTCCTCTGTTTACAGTACAGCTTCAACAATTTGCCTTTCATTATTCATACAGCAACATTTAGTAGCTCATATGTCTCTTTCGTATAAACTGCGTTTGGAAAGAAAACATTAGTTAAGAAGATGCTTCCATCCCTTATAGGAATAAATATCCTTTGGTGTTTTGAGCCTTACTCAGTTATGTTAGGTATTTATTGCCTCTGTTGTTGTGGTATAACTCTGGTGAAGAATGAGCAGGGTAAGTGTCACTAGCATTTGAGGCATGGTAGTGCATACATGTTCCATTCCGTATTAGTGCTCCATTCTGCTAGGGGCTGCAGAAAACACCTGAGGCAGTCATTCTCTCATGAAACATTTTCAGACTGCCAGCTGAGAAAAGAGGGATGTATTACTACACTTCTGGGAAGAAAAAGCATTGGAAGACGAAAGCTAAAATTCATAATTGGCCTCAGATCATATTTGCCCTGAGGAAAGAACCGGGCAGAGATCCTTTCCTTATCTCTAGCTGAGGTGGCTCCCAACCGTGTCAGGGTCAGGTGAGGTGAAGTTCTTCACTATTCACTGATATGGCTCTCTTGCTTTTGGGATCTCAGCAGGGCACTCATCCCACTCTTGTTGAGCCTAGGGCTGGATGATTCGGGCTGGCCAAGGTCTCAGGCTCTCAGATATTCACAGAGGCTGAGGAGCATGAGTGGGTTCAAGAGAGACAAGTCAGATAGCCAAATATCGGTTTACACAGATTACTGGTTGACATAAAGATACTTTAGAGGGCTCTTCATTGAGGCACAACATACAATTCCCAGTAAGATATTAATTGGTAAATTTTACTTTCACTTCGAACCCTCACAAAGATATGCATCTTTTCTATATGTAGTGCTTATGTTTTATACCTAAGACCCAGAAGTCTTAATAAAACCACTATCACATAGCTCAAAAGAAAATGAAGGTAAGTTGACTTGACAGATACAACCTACTGAACCTTTAATTTTGTAAATGTAGGCCAGAAATGATATCAGCCCAGCTATGCAGCCACTAATGCAAGCTAAAGTTACGGTCAGTTTTTCCTTTCTTTTATCAGGAAGAATGACCAATTTTGAACAAAAGCACAAGAGGAAAGGAAAAGGAAGTGTGCGTGTGTGTGCGTGCATGAGAAACAGACTTCCAAACTCTCGAGCTGTCTAGTACCTTTATAGAGCACTACAGCTGCCAGCAATTTACCCTTGGAAAAGGAGCTGTCAAGTAAATGCCTTCCTATTCACATCATGGGTAGGTAAAGATCCTGAGCCGATCTATGCCTCATGATTGAGCAGACAGGTCTCTTCCCTGCAATCAGTCTTGATGAAAAACTGATTTTTGTGGTAATGACAATGATGGTACTAAAATAAAATGTCTTAGACCCTCTGGTAATGAAAAATTATCTATGTGAAAGGAAGAAAGAGTACAAAAAGGATTACAGAATTCTATTTAACTTTAAAATTGTAGAAAAATTTTTTTTCCCCAGTAAGTAAATAGTCCTTGTTTTTATTTTTGCTTCATTAAGTATACTTTGAAGGACTACGGTGTGCTTTACCACAGTGGACCAGATTGCATCATTTGCTCCTGAAGAAGATAAAAAGCTTTGTCAATGGACTGTGGAATAGAAGACAGTCAAAGCGAAATCTGGTTAAAGTGTCATTCAACTTATTGAATCAAATGCTAACAGAATATTGACATATTCTATAACCTCTGACCTGTTTAGATTTTCATTTTGGGATGTCCATGGACAATGTCCATGTCTCCTGGGTAGCAAATATTCAGTTACACGTATGCTACTAAATGGTGGAATCTATACAGAAATGTGAGAGATACTTCTCTCTTGCTTTCTTTGGTCAGAACACTGCTGTTCAGATTTATGATGTTGCATTTTCCTTGGCCTAGTGGAGATATGGTATAAGCCTGGCTAGTAAAAGATATAGAGTGGGATAGTTGTTCCCTTATGTAGCAGTTTCTTAATAACTTCACTGCATCAACCTGTGAACAAAACATCAGTTGGTTCCTTGTAATTATCACCTCCCTTACATTTGTAACCCTCTGCTCTAGTTTTCCATTTCCATGTTAAAACACAGAGTATCTTTTATTCTGAGGTCTATTTCAATATGGAAGTGTTAACTGAATTTACATCCCATCTCATCACATTTAAATTTCTAATTAATGATAATTAATGAGTAAAAGAGGTAGATGTTCTCGTAAAAAAAATTAAAGAATCATGATTCCTGAAAAGCATCAGGAACTGTGACAACTTCACAGGAGAAAAACCCCCAATAATAATAAAAAACCCTGTCTCCTTCTAATCCTTGAGTTTTTTAAAGATGAAATCAATACAGTTTTCATCCTACTTAGAGTATCAGTGCTGGAGGAGTTGGACATAAGTGTCCTGCTTTCACTTACCAGAGACTTGTACTCAAAGATAGCTCATCGATATCATTATATATTGAAAATGTGGAAGCAAGCTGCTTGCAATCTGTCGAAAAACAAAACTGGAGGCAAATATTTAAGAACATGGAGGTTTTTTCTCCTTATGTGAAGATCAGGCAGATCCTGTGTGCTCTGCGGCAGAGGTAGAGGAGGCTGAAATAACATTGCCCACCCATGGGCAGCACACTTCAGGGTTACAAACAAAAGACCTGCTGAGAGTAAAAATGAAGTTGGAATTTTAGCAAGTACTTTGGCTCGGGAGCCTAAGAGTGGATAGCGGAAATCACAATCAGTTTGTTTTTCAGGAAATAGCCAGTCTGATTCATGGGATGAAGCCACCCGCAGACCGTGCATGAATTCATAAAGATGCTGAGAATCTGTGAAACAAGGAAGTTTTAGCAATTGTGGGGAAATTTCTCCTGAGCTGAAGAAGCCTTACACATTTGTTTCAGAAAAAAATTATTTGCTGAGAGATACACTAAATAAGAATTTAAATTCACCGAACAAAGGCACCCAGAGGCACCTATCTGGCCAATTCTGGTCCTAACTGGTCCAATTCTGAAAGAAGGGAAGGCCCCTTAGCTCAGATGGTTATGCTATTTCACTTTGTATTAAGTACAGCTGACATAATGCAGGGTGGGTTGTGATTCAGAGTAAGAGCCTTTATTTCTAGAATAAGGGTTATGACAACTGAAAAAATCAGTTAAATCCATAATGTCACTGTCTTCACAAACCTGATGCCTTTGAAGCTTGAAATATCTTTGTCCTTGTAGGTTAAAAATACAGATGACAAATGGAAATAGCATGGAACTAATACGGTCAATAGAGTAAATAACTTTTAAGAAGGAAGGAAATATATCCAGCTGATATAAAATCCACAAACAAACATAAGTAAATAGTCAAAATTGAAGAAATAAAGTACCTTTGACTACCTCTGTAATTCTCTGTGCCATATCACCTTTCATTTTAGTATAAAAATAAGACATAAATACACAAAGATCTTTTACGTCATTGGTGTAAGTCACTGTTATACTGCTTATATATAATTTTCTCTAGAAGGCAGGAAATGTTAGCTCATTATCTTAAAAGTTATTCCACATTGAATCTCATAATGAGTAACTCCAAATTTGAAGCCTATAGTACTACAAAGAGTCTTTTGTACATTCCTCACTGAGGAAAAATGTGTATATTTATCACTTCAAAGTAAAAGTATTTGAGGTATATATCACTAGAATTAGAAGAATATATAAAATTTGAAATTTTGGAAGCTTGCTGCAGATGTTGCAGCACTGCTGCTCAATTGCAATGCTGGCACAGCATGGGCTGCAGCCGGGCCAAGCAGCTGCACCAAGAAAAGCAACCATTTCTTTTCAGATGTTTAGAAGCCAGGCTCTTTTTCAAGCTCCTCTTCCTTTCTGAACATCAATTCACTGCCTTCTTTCTAAACAGGCATCCACCAGCTTATACATTCAGACACACAGTCGCAGATGGTTTGGAGACCAATCTGTAATTTAACGTAAGAGAGCTGAGCTGATTTAATAATGAGCACGATGAAATGTAAGTACAACCCACACTGAGTGGATTAAGGAATGGCCAACTGACAGCCCCCAAAAGCATCTGTCAGTGAGGAAACTGTCACAGAACAAGGATTTTTTTTCTCGTAGCAAAATGCAGGCTCTTCAATGCAACCCCCACAAAAAAAAAAAATCACTCCTTGCACTTTTTGTGAATATTTCAAAACTGAAATCTGCACTTGAAGAAGGTCTAAGGTGTAATTTAAATGTGAAACTTAAATTATGATACAAATCCCTAATCTTGCTAGGCTTAAAGAAAATATCACCCCAGAGCTTTCCAAGCCGTATTTTAGCTTCAAAGTTTCCAAGATATGAAAGATCTACCCTTTTTCAAAATTGACCCTTTCTAACTACTCTGATATCTCTTTTTCACTTCAACTGCTCAAGCTCTAGAAGTCAGCACAGCTAAGACACATCACAGCAGCTACAAAAGGACACTCACAAAATGTAGATCCTGCCACCCACCTATGCAAAACTGATTAAAAATTGTGTAATGCTCATGCTAGAGTTGCTCAACATCACATGTGAAAGAAAAATTTGAACTTTAATGATTTGGTATAATAAATACCTGAGAGATTTTTCTGATATAAGCCTATCTCACTGATTAATTGTAGCTTGACTGTTTCAGAGGGTTACTTTAAGTAAGGTGTCATGTTAGCAGTGGATAATGGGTTTTACTTTTCGTATCTGTCCAGTTCTGTTTCACTAGCTGCCTTAACTGTAATCTAGCAAATTTAACTTCTCATGCCATTTGGGGGTTGTTTGGTTTGGTTTTTTTGACTTTCAAAAGCCTCTCACACCTACATTGGTAAAAGTTTGCAAAGTAATACTCCCTAATTCCATGGTAGCAAAGTCATATATCTAATTGGTTTTCAGAGGAAGTTTGCTCTACTCTTCTCCCTCATAAAGGACAAATGGCATCACACGCAAACTGACTCTGTGCATATTTTGCTGTTTAATACACCCATGACCTTCAGGAATGGATGTTTGATTTCTACAATTAATATAATTACTAAATAGGGTTTTTTTTCTTATGATTATACTGATATTTTATCTGAAGTATCTGAATGCAAGCCCTTGCCAGAACTTATTCTTCATAATGGTATAGTCTTTTCCAATAAACCTATATCTATATCTTCCCATTTTTTATTTTTATGTCTGTTATCTCCCTTAAATGAAGAAAGGCTAACCAGTTATTGATATGTCTTTGCGTGCTTCATAGGAAAGAACAGACGTATAATATATAATTTTTATTTTTATCACTAAAACTGCAGGTTCTTCATCCAGGATGCAATAGGGACTTCAAAAGTATTATTTACTGTCTGTCATTAACCTAAGGATCATAGGCACTTGTAATTTCCCTCAGATATTCTGAAATTGTGGTTAATAGATATTTTAAGTACAGTTTTGTAATGACGAATAAAATTAAATAAAGCTATCCCAAATAGAGCTTAGAAGCAGAAATTAAGGAAGTATTATTACTTACATCGTCCACAGAGGAAGAAAACCCCAAACATACAGTGAAGAAATCAAAGAAAAGTATTCATAGAATGTTAGAATCAAAGAATGGTTAGGGCTGGAAGGGACTTTCAAGATCATCTAGTTCCAACCCCCCAGCCATGGGCAGGGACACCTTTCACTAGATCAGGTTGCTCAGGGCCTCATCCAACCTGGCCTTGAACACTTCCAGGACTGGGGAATCCACAACTTCCTTGGGCAACCTGTTCCAGTGCCTCAACCCTCTGAGTACAGAATTTCTTGCTAACATCTAATCTAACCTAATCTAAACCTTCCCTCTTTCAGTTTAAAACTATTGCCTCTTGTGCTGTCATTATCTGCTCGTTTAAAAACTCCCTCTTCCTCTTTTTTATAAACCCCCTTTAAGTACTGGAAGGTTGCAATGAGGTCTCCTTGGAGCCTTCTCTTCTCCAGGGTGAATAACCCCAAAACTCTGTTGCAGGAGAGAGTGAGAGCTTCAGACAAAATTTATCAGAGAAGCCCTCCCATTGAATCATGAGATTCAGAAAGGACCCCCTTGTAAACTTCTCAGAAAGGAGCCTAGGGGCAAATAACCCCAGTCTTAGCCTCAGACTGTCAATGGTTTAAGTCTAAGAAATTATAGAGGTTGGACTGAACCTTTGCACAACTTTGTCCTGCAGGATTAATGATAAAAAACCAGATATATTTATATAACAATGAATTATTTGTTATGATAAATGACTAGACAAAAGAGATCTTAATCAGAATTATTTACTAAACTTTATAAAACCTAAAAATACTAGTGTACCATAGTATAGTATAGCATAGTATACTATTGTATAGTATAGTACAGTATAGCACAGTATAGCATAGTATAGTACAAGATACTGTGCTGTATCACAGCAACTATATTAAAGCAATGATATTAAAGCTAGTAAAAAGAAACAATAATTAAAGTAGAGCTTGGTGTAACTCACCTATACCACTGACCATGGGCAAAATCTCTTTTATTCAGCATGTCTTCATAGGAGAGCTATTCCCACCTCTGCTCACCTTCGTAGCTCTCCTCTGAACCTCTTTCAACAGGTCAAGGTCTTTCTTGTGTTGAGGACCCCAAATCTGGATGCAGTGTTCTGGGTGGGGTCTCAAGAGGGCAGACTAGAGGAAAGAATCACCTCCCTCGACCTGCTGGCCAACCCTCTTTTGATCCAGCCCAGGATGCAGTTGGCCTTCTGGGCTGAGTGCACACTGTTGGCTCAGGTCCAGCTTTGCATCCAGGAGAACCCCAACTCCTTCTCTGCAGTGCTATTCTTGATGACTTCTACTCCCAGTCACCTCTCAGATTGCCTCAACCCAGGTGTAGCCACTTGCACTTGGACTTGTTGAATGTTATGAGTCTCTTGTGGGCCCACTTTTCAAATTTGTCCAGGTCTCCCTGGATGGCATCCCATCCTTCTGTTGTGTCAACTGCCCCACTCAGTTTCATGTCATCTGCGAACTTGGAGGGTGCACTCAATCCCACTGTCTGTGTCATTGATAGAGATGTTGAAGAGCACTGGTACCAATACAGATCCCTGAGGGAAACCTCTCATTACCGGTCTCTGCCTGGACACAGAGCCACTGACCACAACACTAAGGCTGCTGTCAGCAGAGAGGCTGCATCCATCCAGCCAATCCACTGAATATTCCAGCCATCAAAATCATGTCCCTCCAAGATGGAGATAAGGATGCCACGTGGTACCTTATCAAAATCTTTACAAATCCAGATTGCCTGTCTTCCCTTGTTGACCACTGCCATTGCTCCATCACAGAAGATCATGAGGTTGCTCAGGCACGAGCTGTCCTCGGTAAAGCTGTGCTGGCTGCCTTAGATCACCTCCTTGTCTTTTATGTGCTTTAGCATTCCTTCTAGGAGAATCTGCTCTTCCTAGGCACAGAGGTGAGGCTCACTGGTATTCCTGTCCCCCCTTTTTTAAAATGGAAGTGATGTTTCCCTGAAAAGCACGATGTTTATTGAGCATTTCATAAATGTTTCATAAAAGAACATTTTATAGCTGTTCCATTCCTCCAAGGTCTATCTATACGTCCTATCAAAACAGCTGCATGCACTCTATGCTGCATGTATGTTAAGCTTTTACTGAATGGCTTAATGATTGCAATGTCTATCTTCAGATTCTGTATAACTATAGAGCAAAAATAACAGAACAAAAGTCTGTAACAAAGGCAAGCCAGAAATACATCGTAATTCAATGTATTAAATGCAGCACAGACAGCAACACTTTGAGAGAGTTCTTACTGTGTCCAGGATCTTGCAAGTAGGTCACAGTTTGATGCAACAAAACTAATCTCTGTTCTGTGCCTGAGGCTGGACTCTGATTGTTGATTTAATGTCTTGCTCAAACTTGATGCTTACTATTTGGGAACTGGAAGCACAAGATGGGACCAGAGCTGAAAGACTTTCGGCATCTTCTACTAGTTTCTTCAGAATCCAGTGGAGAAATCTCCTTTCTGATCAGATTGCTTCTAATTTGAAATGGCAAAATTTGTAATTTATTGACAGGAATAACACTGATTAGCTTCAAAATTTTGACAGGTATTTTTCAAGATTTCTTGTAGTAAATTGAAGAGGAGACAAGGAGAGAGATAAAATAGGTGCTTATTTTGCACCTGGTTCAATATGTGGTGAGATTGTTTTATAGTTTCCCCTACACTTATGAGCAGTCAGTGTTTAGTTTTGGTGGATGATCAGTGGCATTGAAGAAAAAGAGCTCCACTGCATGTGACGTTGCCATTCTCACTGGCAAAGTTTAGAAAGCAGTCCAATCCTGTAAATCACATTTGTCCTTTATAGTGGTAGGATTATTCTGACCATACGTCAGACTTGCAATTTTTGTCCAAATTCTAGTTCTCTTTTGGCCCTGTTTTTGGGAATAGGATGTCTCTAGCCACTACCAGTAGTGAACTACAGATGACTCCATAGCTATTTCTAACTCACAAGTATTTCAGTGATGCATTTGGAAATATGGTATCTCAGCTTCTATGACAGCCAGGCTAAGGATAGAGATGAAAGGCTCTCAGCTTCAGAGCAGGGAGTCACAAAGCTCTGAAATATTGTCTGCAACACTATCAATATTAGGGCTTGCTCTTTAATCACATAAACTGTGAATATGGCTCTCCAGGCTCTACTTCAGGGAAGTACATCCAAGTCTCAGCTTAGGAATGGTGCATATTTGTCAGACTGAAATATTTGTGCCAAGGATTTTTGTTTGTTTTCATCACAACAGCATTAAGAAAAAGGGGTTAGGGTTCATTTCACAGAGGATGATGAATAAACACAGATGACCATGTGTGCAATGTCTAAACTCCAGCTACAATGAAGACTTGCTCAGCATATCACAGGTGAATAACCCCCCAGTATTTACTTCAGGGTGAATTGAGCTGTTCTCGTGGCTGTCTTGCCTAGGTCTCCATCTCACATCAAGGGAGGGTAGACACTTGGGAGCCAGATAGCTAAACTCAGATGTTTTAATCCTCTTCCTCCCAATGTAACCTCATGAAACAGAGGGGAAACAGCTGTAAAGAAACACCCATGGCACAAAACTACCAAAGCCAGTTTGATGTGTTTGAGACAACCCGTGTCAATAGCAATAAAACTGCAGCCCCCATTGCTGCCCAGTTAGCAGGCCTCATCCATAGCCCTAACCTCAAAAGGACTGACTCTGAGGAATCCGTTTCATTTTCCTTCCTCTGTTCTGTTGAGACTGCCAAACCCAGCCCAACTATGAAGATGCCTTAATGACTCAGACAATTTTCATCAAAAAAAGGACCCAGATTTACTATGCTCATTTGGTTATTGTTGTCATAAAAAACTGGAGAAACAGTGAATGAGATCCAGCCCTGGCATAAGTACAGACTGCCCCGAAATAACTACTTGGCTTCCCTCTGCCATTCAGTGTGCATCCATTCATGAGTAGGCTTTGTATGGTAGCCAGTTTGGAGCTCGTGGGCTACGTGTTACAGGCCAAACCAATTTTGATTATTTATTTTTTCAAATCAGTTGCTGTGAGACAATACGAAGTAATTTACTAAAGCCACAGTCACAGATACACCCCGGTCACTAATCCTACAACCTTAGTAAAAATCAAAATAGAAAAGAAAAACAAACAAAATCAGATTGCCTAGAAAGCTGCTTTTTAAAATCAAGCACTACTGATAACTCAGTGGCCAGGTTTTATTTTTAATACTTTTCCATTATTTGAAACTGAAAAGAATAAAGACCTATAAAATATGATATCCAGGAGCATTCTTTCTTGTCTATATAAGGAGAAATAACTTTCTTGCTTTTGTGTGTGCGTGCATGAACTTACAGTGCTCCGTGAATTTCCAAAATGAAGCTCCATTAGTCCAGTAATATCGCTCCTCTTTCTATAAAACCTGGATATAAACATTCTCTGGGAATATCAGATGAATTAGAATTAGATCAAAATAACATAAAAAATGAAATGTTTATTCTCTGACTTCACGGTATTCATACATATCTATCCTTTATTTTTTCAGAAACTACAGCTTTTTAGCCAATATGTCTTTCCTGCTTAAATCTAAAATTATTGCTTCTTCTCACCCAAAAACATTTGACAGTAACCACTGTTGCCAGTCTTGGTGTCCTTGATTTCCCTAAGACCTAGCACCCTTAGATGTGTCTAAATATATATGTTCGGTCAGATATATCACTGTTTTAAGATACAAACAGGTGTTAGAAACAAGACTAGAATTTTCTTGTGTTTCCCTTCATTATTGAATCATCTCCTTTCTGATTCACCTTTTTCTATATTTACAAAACTTTTACATATACATTGCTCTGCCTCTCTAAAACACACAAGATCATTGTTGGTGTAAGCATGTATTCCCTTGCAATTTCACACGTTAAGCTGGCGTACACATTCTACCTTGGAGACCAGCCAAACCACCACAGATGTAGGCCTTGATCCTTCTTTGGTCAAGGATGCAGACTGCACTCATCAATCAAACTGTTGACTTACAGGATAATTGGGTAGGTAGGGTATTAGTAGCCATTACACATGTTCTGTTAAGGCAGACAGGCTATTTGCAGGTACATCATGAAGGTGAGAGGGTAGTAAGAAAAGTCTTATCTGTGGCAGGAAAAACTTTCCAGGAAGACAGGATTCTCAACCATTCTACAGATAAAATGAAAGCAACTCGGGGCAGTAATTACTGGCAAAAGACAGTTTCTTGTCTTCTTTTAACACAACAATGTTAAATTTATGTTTTGGACAAGTAACATCTTAATAATTAATTAAATAAATAAATAAATAACAAATAAAGGCAAACAGTTTGTTAAATTCTCCCCAGTTTTAATTTGCATGTCTCTGTCCAGAAATGGTTCAAGAATGAATTTAGTAATGAAATCAGAGTTTCAAAAAAGTTATGATGGTCTATGTGCTTCACCTTCCTTTGCCTTCACAGGATCCATAGAGGTGTCTGATAGATCCAGATTCAGAGAGTGGATTAAGAGCAATGATCTGGAGTTGGCTAGTAGCAAACTCTGAGGGTAGGGGAGGACACATGAAATCTCCTGCCCTTTCTTTTTTTCCGGAAGCTTCATAGCTAAGGATCCATTATCTCTGCCTAGACGCAATTTTTCAAGTGTCTAGAGGTAAAAAACACTTACTTTTACATATCTAGTTTCATTATATGAATTTCATGCCCTTGTACATGTACTTAGATAGTAGTATGGTACCATTTATTGCACATCTATCAATGCATAAATACAAAACCACAGCTGTATGTTAAACACAAGTTCTTAAATAGAACTGATGTCTCCTGGAAAATAATAAAATAATTAGCACAGTGCACATTGTGCTAACCTTGGCAATGACTGGGCTTTCAACCATGTCTTTTCTTCAGATTATATGATGAAGGATTCTGATATTTCTATTTATCTTTTCTTTTCTTTTTTTTTTTAATTTTTTTTTTATGTTTCTGAAAATGTAAGCTGGAATAATTAGGCTTTTAACAGTATAGAAGCCCAGAGCTGCACACGGCAGCCATTAACAGTGCACTTTCTTGTTGCCACAGATCTCAACCACCCCTTTTGTGGAACATGGATTTTGTCCTGGTATCTTATTTATTCCACACATATAACTGCCACACCAAGGATCAATGTATTTCATGACTCAGTAATGATTAAATGCAGTCCCCAAAATCTGAAGGTTAAAAATGCACATTTCATTAATTTTTTAATAAGTTGATATTTTGGTAATGGTTGTGC
This sequence comes from Cnemophilus loriae, assembly GCA_013397755.1. Taxonomy (NCBI): domain Eukaryota; kingdom Metazoa; phylum Chordata; class Aves; order Passeriformes; family Corvidae; genus Cnemophilus; species Cnemophilus loriae. Next base: position 1,134,550 of record VZTF01006539.1, on the reverse strand, counting down.
TAGAAAGCATTGCAGACATACCGGATGAATGTCAAATATTAGATGATATAAAAAGAATCTATGTAATTTAAACTCTACTGACAACTGAGTTATGTTAAGAACAAATCCATGCACAATAATCATCTTGCATTCATCTATTAGTCTGCCCATGGATCTGTGTGGCACTCAGACTGCCTTTGATTTCACTGCACAGAACATTTTTCATTCACGAAGTAGTAGAATCTTATTAAAAATTAATTTAGAAGCATGTTTAAAAATTAAACATATTTATGAATTAGGGCTGCAATGATACAGATCTTAGAGAATAAGTTTTGCTAAGTTGGAAAAAAACAGTTGAATGTGAAGATCTCTGCTTCTACCTGTTCAGCTGCAAATATTTCTGGTGACACTATCAGCAGACTAGCAGATCTCTTGAACTGAACAAATTAATGCTTTGCTCTTGTTCCTGCTGTGTCTGTCACGAACCACCTGTGCAGCAAAAAAATTACTTTTAGTCACTTTATCCTCAAGACCTCGGGATTAGTTGGTATTCTAAAAGTTATTTCTTTGGTAGTTTCAAAAATAGATGAATTACAGAAAAAAAACCCCAAAAAACAAATTGAAAAACCCCAACCCTTGTTTCCTCTCCCGGTGGGCTCTTACCTTTTCTCCACCAGAAACCAGAAGGCTGAACAGAAGCCAGAACAATGTCAAATTAACCCGAGAAACTTCCAGTCCTTTGTCATTCTGTGAACAGATGATTTTCAAGTTTACTTTGATTTGATAAGAATGGCCCACAGCAACAGAAGGGTTGCTTGTGCCGAGTTATTTCATCTACAATTAGCTGCCTAGACAAAACTAGGTTTTGTTTTTGAATTTGTATTACCTGACATGTAGGACTCTACATAAGGTGACTTGCATAGAGTACCAAGGAGGATAAAAAAGACAGATTTTTCTTAGCTGCAACCAATGCCAAAATTTTAAATTACAACTGAGATATATAAATTTAACTGAGATGTATATATAACATGATAACTTCAGGAATATAGGTCATACATGAATTTTAGGATTGCTTACACCAGCAGCATAACACAAAGGAGTGAGGAGCAAGAGCCAATATCCTCATGATGATCATACAAATTAAATGGTTCCTTGTAAGGAAAGAGCATAAAGGCCTTTCCAAACTGGAGATTTAGGGCTGGACTTAGTCATTCTGTGTATATTAAGAATTACAATAACTTTATGCTATATTTATACTTTACGTTACATTAATTATATTAACTCACGAGATTATTTTTGTGGGTCTACATGTTCTTTACGATACATGTTCAAAAGCATTCAAGCAAAATTATTATATGAAATATGCATGACAATCATGTAAGTGCAGATAGATGAGATTTTTGTTACTTTCTGTGTCAGGCTGGAATATAGGAAGAATTATCTCATGGGGATTTTTTTAAAGTAATTTTGATTCCAATCCCTTCCAAAAGTTTTGAGGTTAAAGGTGATTTGGGAAGGGTGGGAAAATGAGAACAAAATCATCATAACAGTCTTATACTGGAATACTCAATTTAGAACTATCTGAAAGAATAAATAATGTCTCATGAGATACAAGAATAAAATTCCAATTTTAATTCCTTACAAGAATGTCGAGAAAGGGACACATGGTGTCTTCCCTCCGGACAACATATTCTAGTGGTTAGAACAAAATCTTTTCCTGTTTAATCAAACTTTTTCCTCAGAAAAAGTCTAACAGTTCTTAATGAAGGGTGGACCTTACACCCTGTGGTGCATACTGGCTTAATTTAACCATAACGTATTTTGAAATGCTCTTGTGTTTCCAAATGAGAAATATCAAAACCTGAGGTTTTTCTCCCCAGTGTCTTTGTACAACTGTGGGGTTGTCTTTTTTTTCCTAAGCTAGAGAGAGTAAGTCCTGCCCATAATGATCTCAGGTGACACCATGCCAAATCCTTTCCCAATGTACCTGAGGTGACATGACAGTACATTACACAGTGAAGTAGAAGTTACCACCACTGTGACCTGATGAAACCTAAAAAGAATGCTTTAGCTTTTATATTATAGATTATTCTGACTTTTAGCTAGATAAAAGAAGAATACTTTGACCCAGCATTTTCATTTGCTGTTATCCAGAGAATAATAGGATGACAAAATTACTCCCTAGAATTTTTGTATAATCCCAACAAAGATATAAAAATATACTCTGTGGGGATTTTGATATACAAGACATCTATAACAGGATTCAAATGCATTGTAAAGTAGAAGCATTTATATTTCAATTTTTGCATAAATTGATTGTACCTGGGAAAAAAAGCAACTCTGTTTTAAATCAAAAAAGCTATCTGATGTGGACCTTTTTCAAAACCAACTCATATTAGCTGAAGGTTGAGCCCTTCCGACATTATCCACCTCAGTAAACCTCACAGGCTTTAATGGTTTTGATTGAATAGGATGACTGTTTCAAGGTGAACAGGGGTTAAAGTAACAGGTCTCAGATATATGCAATAAAGCAGACACAAACAGAAGAAATACTGTAGAATAATTTTGTTTTCCTAACATAAAACCTTTTTCTATTACCTGAAAATTTTGATTTTATCAATACAGTTGAACCAGAAAATATATTTAGAACCCTCTATTTCTGACCTCATCCACACTGATTTCACACCAACATAATTTCATATACTTTAATTGTATTATTTTTGTTTTCCATCATTGCAGACAGTCAGACCTAAACCCTTATTATCCCTCCAAATAAATTGCTCATTATTTTAACAGCTTCCTGCAGTCAGAGTTTCTCAGCATGTATCACATTTCTATTTCTTAAGATAGAAATGTAAAGCAGCTGGGGGTCTGCCTGATTTAACGTCCAGATTTGCTTAGAGGAAGCAAAGATGATTTTCTGTTTCTCTGTTCACTGATGGTATGTGGTCTTTTAGCTTCTTCAACTATATTTAGAAGGACTTATCAGGCAGCATTACTGAGAAAAGAAACACAAACTAAGGCCAAGTCTCAAACAAAGTTACTCATGTCCTGCTGCGGAACTTCAACCACCCCGACGTCTGCTGGGAAAGCAGCAGAGCGAGGTATAGGCGATTCAGGACACTCCTGGAATGCATGGAGGATAGCTTGTTGAGCCAGCCAACAGACAGCCCCACCAGAGGGAGTTCAATACTGGATCTGACCAACATAAGGCAGGTAATCGGGGACATCAAGACTGGAGTCAGCCTGGGCTGTGGTGATCGTGCACCGGTGCAGTTTGCAGTCCTGAGGGATATGGCACAGATAAGGTGTGAAGTTCGGCCCCTGTNCGGAACTTCAACCACCCCGACGTCTGCTGGGAAAGCAGCAGAGCGAGGTATAGGCGATTCAGGACACTCCTGGAATGCATGGAGGATAGCTTGTTGAGCCAGCCAACAGACAGCCCCACCAGAGGGAGTTCAATACTGGATCTGACCAACATAAGGCAGGTAATCGGGGACATCAAGACTGGAGTCAGCCTGGGCTGTGGTGATCGTGCACCGGTGCAGTTTGCAGTCCTGAGGGATATGGCACAGATAAGGTGTGAAGTTCGGCCCCTGTACTTCAGGAAAGCAAACTTCCAGCTTTTCAAGGACATAGTCAATAGGATCCACTGGGAGACTTCCCTCAGGGACAACGGAGGGGAAACAGCAGATCGTTAAGGAAGTCTTCCACAGAGTGCAAGAACTGGCAACCCCTTTGAGAAGAAAAATCAGGTGAGAGACCAGCATGGCTGAGTGGGGAACTGCTGGTCAAACTAAAGGGAAAGAAGCAAATGCACAGGCAGTGGATGCAAGGAAAGGTACCATGGAAGAGTAATAGAGACAAAGTTTGGTTGTATACGAGTGAGGAAGACCAAGGAGAAACTGGAACTGAACCTGGCAAGGGATTCGAAGAATAACAATAAGGGCTTCTATAGGTACGTTAACCAGAAAAGGAAGGTGAAAGAAGGTGTAGCCCCCTGAAAAAAAACAGTAGCAAAGTGCTAACAGCAGATTAGGAGAAGGCTGAGGTAATCAACGACGACTTTGCCTCAGTCTTCAATGGCAACCTCTCTTCTCACACCCCCTGAGAGGATGAACAGCAAGATGGAGACTGGGGGAGCAAAGTGCTTCTCACTGTAAGTAAAGATCAGGTTCATGACAACCTGAGGAACTTGAATGTACATAAATCCATATACATAGAGCTATGAGATGTAGCCCAGAATCCTGAGGGAGACAGCTGGTGTTGCCAAGCCACTATCCATGATATTTGAAAAGTCATGGCAGTCAGGCGAAGTCCCAGGCAACTGGAAAAAGGGAAACATTGTACTCATCTTTAAAAAGGCTTGGATTTTAAAGGTATGAGTGGTCAATCTAATCCCTGAAAATAGCTATGTGCATACTTAATTTCAGCACAAGTAATCCTGCTGAATTAATGAGTGTTTGGAAAGATGATGAAATATTTTCATGTCTTAGAAGGTTGAAGGCTGGATGATAAACCACTCAAAAATTTAGTATTTTATCCCCTATTTACAAGATTGCAGCAGTATGTTATTTCAGTGTGAAAACTGAATTATAAATTAAAAAACTACAGATGAAAAGGCAGGCCAGGACATTTGGGGAAAGATGCAAAAACTGAAAATCTCTGTTCCTAACTACTTTGCTTGAAAAACTAAAAATAAAAAGCAAATATAGATCTATATCACCTGAAAATATAAATTAAACTTTTGCATATTTCTGACATAACACAAGAATTTAACTCATTAAATATGGCACTTGACTTTCACCAAAATCCTGAGAAAGACAAGGTAACACTTTTTGACCTGTAAGTTGCCTACTTCCTAATGCTACAGACTGTCTAGAAAAAAAAAGGAATTATTTTGAATTTCCTAATAAGTTTGTCTAAAATAACACCTTCGCCTAAACCAAATAATTTCTGGATTAAATGAAAGTGAAACACATCCTTTCTACAATTAGTATAGGGCCTTCTTCTTTTTTGTTCCATATGCAGAATCTCTGCTAGAAGAATCAGTACACACTATGGAACAGAATCTAATAAGTCCAACAAAGAAACAAGATTATTATGTCTTAACTGGTTTAAAGGGATTTTAAGTGCTCCTGCTGAGCACTTAATACTTTGGACTTAGTCTCCTACTGAGGTATTTTTGTCAGCCAAAGATAGAATGGGAAATGCATCAATGTTTAATTCTATTTTGGCCTCCTTGTTCCATCTGAGAGCGGGTTACGTGCAGCATTCCTTGCACAAGAAGTAATAATACAGTGTATTGATGCTATAGTGGATATGGGTGTATGTGTCTGTGAGAGATACACCCATAGCAAAGGAAGATTAGGGAATGATCTCGCCTGCAAGAACCAAAATCCACCCTATTGCCCAACTATTGGTTCGCTCTCTGGCTTCTGCTTGGACTCTGCACCTGGCTCTCTCCAGAGCAGTTCATTTAAAGACACCTTGCAAAAGGTTATAGGAGTGTCACAGCATGAGTTTTAGACCCCTGCGTAGCGCACAACAATTATCACAGTTTCTGCCTCGTATAGCAGGACATCTCAGAGTCTAAAAACCACCTTCACAAAACACCATGGGGAAAGGTTTGATTAAAAGTTACTTGAATCAGTGTAAAATACTAAGATTCCAATAAGCTTTGAAAACGGAAGCCAATTTTGTGTTGTATCTAAGCCTTCTCTATCTTCTGAAATGGATCTGTGTGAGTGGTACACTCTTGAAGGATAAATCATACACTTGTGCAGACTAGGGGAGGGTACCGGAATAAAGGGGGAAACTTGTGGCTTTCCCAGAAGACCTGTCTATCTGCTCCAGTACCAATTCAGTGCGAAGCACGTGATTCCAGCACTGAGAAGAAAGCCATTCTGAAGACAAAATGAACCAGGCAGATAGTCCCAGAGGCATGATTTTAAACAAAGATAGGTTTTGCCAGCCAAACCAAGTGAAGCAAACAAATGAACTCAAACTGACAACCCTCATGACAGTAACTTCTAAGTTTTGAGAGTTAATCATGCTGCATTTTGACAGATCACTGATGAAATCTTTCAGATTTGCCTTGTCAGTCATTTATTAGCAGACATCTAATGAATAGCATATAAAGTAGGCTTGTTAAGTATAGTGCCTGCTGACAGTTCAATTTAAAAGTGAAGGGTGTAGAAAATTCACTCCAGAGCAATTGCCAGTTTTTCCACAGGAAAAGCCTACCTTGTGTTAACAGTCTGCACAAGTCTGGTAGGGATGTTCTCCATCTGTGCAACCATGGCTGCCACAGGGATACAACAACATTTAGCAAAGAAATGGTCAAGCATCCAGGCAAATATTACTGGAATTATGACATTACCATATTCATTTCCTTGCTTAGGAAAGGTAATTAAAAGATACACTCTGAGGTGTATCAGTTATATTTGAAACTGATTTATTGCAATTTTTTATTTTACTTTATTTACAATATGATTTATGAGAGGAATTATTGTTCTCTTTAATTTAAGATCTCTCTTTTCCCAACATAATACAGCATGTAAATAATAACATCTAGCATTAAATATACAACATAAAATGCATTTTTATGAGGCGTTTCCTACTGACTTTGGAAACAAAGTATAACAAAACCAAAAAATCCTTGTTGAATATTCAAACCTTTAAGGGAAGAGATTAAAGCAGATTCAAAGAAGACTCCATTGATATTTTTATATCGAAATATTCATCTTCTCACATACAAATACATAGGCCCATAAAAATGCAGCATTGCTAAAAAGCACAGTAAGACAAAATGAATGAAATGCAAATAGAAAAGCTTATTATGAGAAATGGATAAACACCAATTTGTTTTTTTAAAATATATATTCCGAAGGACTACAGTTTTTGTGAAGGAACCTTACCAGTCTCCATTTGCAGTCTTCCAATTTTTTGACCTATGTTGGTTTAAAAAATTGAAACTCAACTAGTTTCACAATTATATCTCTCAAACAGGATATCACACTCAGGGACAAGTGAGGCAAGAGCAGATCAACTGTTTGCTGCTGGGCAGGCCAGGCTAACACTGAAGAACTTTTGCCCCTCTTCACAAGGTCTTTTTCAATCCTTTTTGTTGTTTACCTGTTACTTGATAAACTTGTTATGATTATGAACTCAGACATATTGCTGTTCCTCACCATGACCTATGAACATGGCATGGGACCAGACTGGTGATAGAAGATTAGAAAGGGCAAATGAAAAATACAGAAGGCATTTCAGCTCGGCTTAAACTAGGCAGAAATACAACAGACCATGAGGAGAAGCAATCATTGTAAAAGCACAATGATGGCTCTTCCATGTTGTGTTTCTTTAATAATCAGCTAAATTAAATAGTCCACAGTGGCTTCCTAAGAGGAAGAGCTGCATGGTTTTCAGACAGTGATAGGAAGATGTGAAGAATATTAATTTCCTGGAAAGCATGAATCTTCAAAAGGTATCTCTTTTGTATGAGAAAGGAATAAAAAAGGGAGAAACTTTTAGAAGGCTGTGTGAATTTGAAACTACTGTTTCTAATGTCACATTGAAAGGTTCAACACATGCAAAGAGTCTGTAATTCTAACAGTGATTCTATTGGTGTTCAGAAATTGATTAAAAGATTCTAATTTTAGTGTTAATTATGATTAGTAAAATAAAAATATACAATAGATATAAAAGGTTTCATAGGCTGATGCTGTATATATAGGTATACTCAGGAAACTCTAAATCCAAGATTTTAAAAAGGATTTCTGGCATAAGATGAGGGGAAAAAGTGTATATTTGGCAGTAAATTATTAACCCTTTTACTTAGAAACAGAAGAAAACAACTATACATATAATTCAGTACATTCAATTACTATTTTCTCTAGCAGTTCTGCCTCGTGTCTGAAAATAATTAGCAGTTTCTTATCCATTTTCATACTGCAAATGAAACCACAGAGGTGACTCATGAGTCTGCAGGCCTTTCTAGTGGTCTAGGATTCCTTTCTGAAGCTCAGAACGCTTACTAATAGTAGTTACACCCTATCACATGTAACATTTTCAATATTGCTAAAATTTATGCATTATAATAAGTGTTTCAAGAGTGGGGAAGGATATTTCATGTAACTTTAGCCAGAAAGTTATATCTGAAGTTTTAATATAGATTTTTACCTGCAGACACAAGGATATGTTGCATGAAAAACAGATGCTGAACAGTAAGGCAATAAATGCTGCCATATAGAGAATCTAAAGAAGTTTCAGCTGTTTCAATGCCCACGGCAGATTAAAAAGTGGTCCCTTGAAAAATTACAGATATGAATACTCCATTACTTTGCAACCTCTACGACCAACAGCAGCGCGTGCACTGCTGCCAAATTGCACTTCCATGTTTAAATAAAGGGTGGCATTTTATATTCCCTGAAAAGGATATGACTGAAACATGGCAATTCGTCATCATGGAAGCTACCATCTCTTTAGATCTAAATATCTCTCATCTATCAAGCAGAATAAAACCCTTGGAGAAGTGAGACTGCAACTACTTATTTGTAAATGACTCCTGAGAATGCTTCTGAGAATTAGTGTCTGGTAACTCAGATCCTGAAGCCAATCTTTCTTCCCCCACCCAATTTTTATTCATATATAGAGAGAAAAATGGTTTTTCTTCATACCTCTACAAGAACTAAATATGGATGAAGTCATAGCTATGTCAACACTTCAATATGTGTTCCAATGAAATATGAATCACTTTTAAGAGGTCCCTTAGCACAGAAGCTCCTCAATTTGATAAAGAAATTCTACAAAAAGTCCTCCTTCAAAAGGAAGGAAGATGTTGGCTCTGACTCTACCTTCAATTCAAAGGAATCCATCAATACACAGCTTCTCCACCAAGAATCAATGAATGCTGGCCGGAACAAAGTTTCCTGTGAAAAAGTGAAAAGACTGTTCAGGGACATCTATCTGATGGCTGAACGCATATGTTTTCTTCTGCAGGACTACCACCTCTGCCTACTGTCAAAAAAGGAAACAGCCCTGTAACAATCAGTTATTTCCTTAAAGTTAGAAGTGCTTGTGAAAAATATTGCTCCATAATCTAAGAAAAGTAAAGTAAATTCTCCAGCATTTCAACAGCAGCATCTGCATCTATTTCCTATAAATATTTGAAGTTCGTAGAGGTAATTGCCTGTATCATTTGTGAACCTATAAGCTGAAAGCAATGAGTTAAGAGAAGTGTGTACTCAAGGGGGAAAAAAAAGGCCTATTTAAAATGTTGTTTTAAAAAGAATACACATTTTAAAATAAAGAAGGAGTCACACAAACTTAATTGTACATAGAACTATTTGAAACACTTTGGAAGTTTCAATAAGAATACACTGATTTCAAACATTTCCAGAAAGAAAGTCACCTGCAGAGTTGCTGATCTCGGGGAAGACTAGAAAACTAACAGTCTAAATTCCTCAAAAAATATAAAAACAAGCAACCCAGTAAAAATTACTGTGCTCACAGAAAGATAAAAAGCAAATTGGATGAACATCAGCCGCCAATCTTGTAAGTATCCAAACAGTAATTTAAAAATCTACCAACTTCACTGCCTGAGGAGGCTGCCAATGCACAAATTCATTTGTTAAAACAAATACTTTAGACAGTTTGATAGCCAGATCTGTGACAGCTGTGACAGTCCGATGACTTTAAAAAAAAGGAACAAGAGAGATACGGCACTTAATCAAACTTACCAAGAGTAAAACACACTTCCCTACTTTGCTACTTTAAAAAGTCTACAGAGCCCCCAAGTTTTTTACAGCAAATGTATTTTTCATCCTGAATTTTGTCATTCTGAAGGGCAGAATTTCAGTAAGTCCTTCTACAAATATTTGTTGCACCAAAAAGATCAGACTGAGATTATTGACTGCTGATGCATTTCAGAATATCAAATAAACTGATTCAATTGGAGTGGGGGTGGCCATATCCCATCCCTTCTGAATCAACAGCGGGTCTGAAAATTCTCAACAGCCCAGACTGGTGGGACAGTTAAACTCTCCACTGGTCCTTGAGAGACTTGCAAGTTCTTAGAGACTTGGCTACTGTGAATTGATCAAAAAATTGGGGATCAAAATAAATGACAGATTTGGGATCAGGGAGTTCATTTTGGTTTCGACCCACTTCAGACAGGTAGGAACCAAGGGACTCACATAAGGGTGAAAGATCTCCCTTCTGACCTGCCGTTCCAGGACTCTGGCACTGAGAGCACTGCAGCCTCCTGTGCTGAGCCTGCAGCACCCCACAGCAGTCTTCTGCAGATTGAAATGGTTTAAATCAGCTTAAAGTCTTCAGTTCTGTACAGCAGTGCAAGGCATGTCACACAGGTGGAGACTGAACAGTGTGATACATATGAACATGGTCTGGGATGCCTGCAGCTCTGATCTTTGGGATTCCTTGCAATCCTGGCATTGCCAGCGTAGGCTGGTAAAGAAAAGGAGCATGGGACACATACATTTAAGCTACTACAAACTTAAGAAATATTACTCGAAACATTTAAATTATTACTCCTGGCTCTTTTATGCACATTTCAATTTCCAGTTATTAATGGCAAATAATTACTGACATTTAAGACAAATTTGTGCAGAGCAAAACTCTTGAAAAACACTCATTCAGGTGCTTAGGTTCATTGTGAAAGATTTGAATCATTGCTATCACCACCGTGTGGGCTATAAACAGTAAATCCAGTTAACAGGAGGATAGAAAAGGTCAGAACACTGAAAAAACATTTTTCTTTCATACTTATCTCCAAACTCAGACCTAGCAGTAACTTCAAGTTCATCATCTTACAATGGCTACCATAAAAAAAGCCCCATCATACTTCAAATCATTCAAACACATATCAAAATACAGATGTAGTGGAATAGCAGAGTAAATTAATTTTTTGTTAGTCTCAGTCTGCGATTCCCTAGTTGGCAGTAATGATAATTAAGGGATATTTTTCAAGACTTTGTCCCAAGAGTCTAAAATCCATATTTTTTATGGCACTAAAAACACCACTTCCCTTTCAGCCTTCATATTCTGCAAATCTTCTTCTTCATATGTTCATTCTAGTGTGTACCTAGTCACATTATGGTCACTACAGCTCTGCCAGATAGCTCAATTATTTAAGGAAAGCCATACCAGTGTGTCTACTTTTGTTCAGATTTGTAACCCAGACTTATTTTTTTTAGATAAAATACAGAAGCACCTGATTTCCAATTCAGCAGCTTCAGTCATCTGCAGTCAACTGATTTACTTGTGGATTATACCAAACCACTCAAACAAACAGAGCTTTATAGCTTAAATGACTTCATGTGGATATTGCCAAGTGGATAAACACGACACATTGTTTGTTTCTGGTTTTAGACCTGTTCCTGTCACCTTTCTGGTTTTTATGCTTTCCTTTCAACAATGAAGTTCAGCTACTTTCACCATGTTGGCTGTTACCCACATGACAAATACTGCTCAACTATGCCTCCATAAAATTGTCTATGTGGGTTTTGTAACAAAAGCAAAAAAGGTCCAGAGATAAATGATTTAGTCTCTATGGCTCTTGGAAGCTGGTCAGCCTTTGACTGCTGAAAGATTAAAGGAAATGCATCTTGCCTTGAGTAATGATTAAGGAGGGAAGAATCTATTTCTTAAAAGTAAAATGTTACCTAAACTATGGATCAGCTTGGATAGGGGTTTCAAGATGCAGCTTTGTAGGAATTTGATAGATTTCACATCATTGGCTGACCAATTTATTTTCTGCCAGCCAAAACAATGTTTGTAAACTGCACTGCCTGGTGACTGATGATGCCAAGGGCAAACAATGAACAGAGAATAAGAGAAGAGATGAAAAGAAGCTCTGCTGACATAATGAGAAGAAATGGTCCTTCATCATCCTATCAGGCCTATGGCTCTGCAAGTTATAAATCACTGTCCTCTGCCTCACAGCCTGGGATAAGCACAGCAAAATAAATTCATTAAACTAAAGCGTTCAGAGTGCTGCATGTATTTTTACGTGGTAACAGGTTTGTTTTCCTGACAGCTTTACAGAAATGCCTCTTTTGTTGGACTCAGTCCATGCACATATAAACTGAGCTGAGTTCATGATATACATTAATATCCATGCAACAAGAAATGTGAAGCACACTTTATTTGATAGTGTAAATCAGTTTCAATACCCGTTTGAACCAAACAGTGCTTTTTCATTGCCTCTATGCCAGACTCAGAAGACAGTAGTACTCTACTGGGTCTCATTTCCTTTTGAATAATTCAAACCAAATGAAGATTAGTTTACGATTTGCTGCAGTTTGAATCTCTCAAAGTAAGTCTAATAAGAGAGTTACTGACTTCAATTGTCTATTTTGCAATCAGGATATTATTAAAACTAACTGTAAATAGTGCTCTGGACCTTTGATTTTTACTATTAGGGAAGAATTGCTTTTTGATGTGATTCATATAACACCATTTAAAAAAAAATATATATATTTACACTCACTAATGAAAGAGATTCTTTAATTACTGATGATAATGAATGGCTCTTCATTGCATGGTGTAGATCAAAACACTTACTCTCTCCCCCCATGAACACACCCTTTTTTGTATTATTTCTCATAGTTTTGTGCATTCAGAATTGCAGTCTGTAAGTGAAAAGCAGTTTCAACGTAACTTGTCTTGACATTAACTCTTATTTATATTGCAATATGATTCATGTATATATCCACCAAGTAAACCTAAAATTAACTGCTTTGGCAAAATTTCTCAAGAAACTACACTCATCATGGTATAATCATCGTGTATCTGTCATACTTATGATTTCTCATTTCGTATGTCAGGAAATAATTAAACAAATATTTAGTTTTCTTGTGAAATAGCTTTCTTGTGTGTATTTGATTCAATCTGAAACAAAAGACAAAAGAAACTCAGTGTGCAGCTTCATAAAGCAACACTGATTAATGAAACTCGTCTGTCGTTAAGCACTCATAGTAATATTTAAATTCAAATTTAAAAGTTTGAAAATTCAGTTAGTGTTTTCATAAGAAAATACATAACTAAATTGCTTATAATATAGGAATTGAGAGAAAGTTGAGAATAGGTTTTGAAAAATCTCCTAAAAGCATAAAGCAATTGGCAAACATATTCTTATATGTTGGTTTGGAATATATTGTACTACTATTAACATTTTATAGTATGGGTATCCATATAACATCCTAAAAACTTCTGCTGACCCACACTGAAACTTGCAGTAATGTAGGCTTCAGGAGCACACATGAAAAATACTAATCTTTCAGACAATCTGTGCCAAATCCCCCAAAGTTTTAGGAAGATTAGATGGAAAACATTGAATCTCTCATAAGCAATCTATTTTTTACTGCATGCATGTCCTTTGGGTAGCTACTTATTTATTTAGTTATTTCAATTTTATTTTGCGCTAATTGTTTTAACTGAAATGGAAATAACATTGCTAATAAACTATTAGCTCCGGGCTTCAGATTACCTGTGTTCCCAGAGGACTTTTGAAGTTAAAATATGGGCACTTGTTCTGAAAATCTCTAAATATGGTGCACCAGAGGCCGCAAGGTCTGATGCAGAGCTGTTTACACAAAGACTACGTTACATTATATGGTGCAAGTGCCTGAGTTAAATGTTATTTCTGAAGGGAGGGTGCAAGCCCAAAATGTACTTACCTACTAAACACTCCTCCCCACCCCGATGAGCTCTCCTCTGAATAAATGGCAGCGACAAACAGAAGCTTTAGTCCATAAGTGCAATTAGGTCATAACTAAAATCGTAATGCCTCTAGCAGACATTTGTTGTACACAGAGCATAGAAGGGTGCTCCGTAGTCTAGCACAACAGAGAAGCATTAACTCAACCCTTTTCAAAGAATGAAGTAATTTCAGAAAGCAAGCTGGTTATACGACTTTGCGATGAGTCACGACCTTGAGCAGGACTAAAAATTCCCGTTGGTCCAATGATGTCCCATAAAGTCCATAGGCCTAGTAGTGTGATGGCTAAAATCACTGAATGGAGAGTGGGCAAAAGGGGTGGACACCTACGTGGTGCAGGGGAAAGAGACGAGAGAGAAGGACATCAGTTACCTGCACGTTCTAAGAAATCTAAACTGCTTAATCGCAATCTCCAACATACATGATCAGCGTGCTAACCAGTAATCAGCAGGAGGAAAACTGGCATGGCTGAGTCTCTTCGAATTAACAGATTCACACTGGAGAGGAACACTTAACTCAAAGGCACACAAAACCTGTGGAAAGATTCAAATGTGGGGAGACTTATGAGACATTAGTGGGCATCTCACAGAAGCCAAACTAAAACATTGTTAGAGCCCCTACCGGATATAGGTAATGTCCAACAGCACAGGATATTTCTATATCACTCCCCTTCTAATCCAAGGATAAATGTTTGCCAGGATACCAGCATCCCCAAGCTGATTGTAATCCAGAGAAACAGACAACACTTTCATATAGTTATGTAAAAATGTTTGCTTCCTCAAGGCTGGGAAAGGCTGGGAGCAATGGGAAAATGTAAATAGAAAAATGTATGTGATTCTCAGTACAAGATACTTACTCTGGGATATTTGGAGGCCTGATCTAATCAATCATAGTTCCCCCACCACAAAGGTATAAGCGTAGCCCAAGCTCTTCTGGTTCAGTAAAAAGTAATAAACAGCTGTTAGAAATAAAAGAAGCATCCATCTTGTATTGAAAAGAAGATTAAAATTAAAAGCAACTAAATATTCTAAAGCAAATTGAGAAGGGTGGAAAAAAATGAAAGGAAGCCTTATGAAAGCACAGAGAACCAAAGAAACATCAGCAGTGACTTAGGATCTTTAGCAGGTGGCAGCAAGATGCTAATAATGACAGAGTGCATGATAAATAGTACCAAGTGTTTAAAGTTCAAGTATGATAGCTGAAAACCATATCAAATTTCCCAACCATACAAGTCTTGTACTGCAAAACACTCACCCATGCCCCAGAGCCAGGAGTGCTGCACTTTCTCACTCTTCCCTGCAGCACAGGAGGTGCAATCCGGTGTTCAGGCAGAGGGTTCCCACCACCACACAAAATCAATAGGACATGGATGGGTTGTGAGCATACCTAGGTGTAGTTTTCTCCCTCCACGAGCTTCTTTCCATGACTGGAAACTAAGGAAGTGGTTGTGTGATGGATAGGGAATGAGGGGCTCCTCTGCAGTGAATCATTTTTGGGTGTTTGTTGTGTTTCTGGTGTCATTTTATAACAGGAAAAGAACCTTAGGAACTACTCTCATTTTATTAGGATGTTTACATAAACTTTGAAATATGTCACTAGAAACAACAGGTCTGTATAGGAGTATAACTGCTGTGAGCAGAAAACCATATTAAATGGCATGGAGGCATCTGCTTATAGAGATGGCATTAGAAAATTATATATTTGTATAACAAATACATGAGGCTAGAGAGCATATTTGAAAAACCTTCAAATTAGATAGACTGTTTTCTACCTACATGAGTGGAATCTAAACTACTGAACAATCTAGTTGGCCTTTAAGTTATTGTAAACATCAAGACACAGCAATTCTCTTGCTCTTCAGTAAAAAATAATAGCCTGGCAGACTAGGACCTCATCACCCTTCCTGGGCTGATTAAGACCTTACCTCTGTATGGTATTGTTACTCTTCTCAGCTGGAAAAAATGTAAAGGGAATAAGATATGATATCTCATTATTCTGCCAGGTTTGATGCTCTGGATCATCTAAGTGTGTTTTCATAAAGAATTATCCACATGCTTCTTTATTTTCTGAACAAAAATCTGTACGAAGCAAGATGTTTTCTTATTCTTCTCACCATGGATGAGTTCATCCAGAAAAATTATATGTAATTTCCTGTCTAATAGCTTGCTTCCCAATTATATTTCCAACGGAAGGAAGGAAGGAAGGAAGGAAGGAAGGAAGGAAGGAAGGAAGGAAGGAAGGAGACCTCCTTACCATACAGGGGACACAGAATTACTGTAATGTAAATACCTTTGTGCCATCCACACATCAGTCACATCTCCCCACACTGTTAGCTATCCCAGACCTAAATTCCATCTACTTACAAGCTTTATGTCTATTCAATGATCCATATCTCTCATTTCATTATGAAATCAGATGGAAAAAATGAAATCTATAGTCCTAGTAGGAATCAGGAAGAACACATTCATGAGTGCAAGGAATGCTCATATAACACATTTGGAAGAAACCCTTCAAGAAATCTGGCTTTAGAGGACCCACAGCACATTCTTTCTTACATTTTATTCCAACTTCTAGCATCTTTTAAATGCATTTTATGAACATTTCTAACCTCACAAGGAAGGTAATCATCAAATGACACCATAAAAATATTTTCACCAGCTTTCCTCGAGTAACAAAAGAAATACTAAAACAAAAGAAATACTAAAACAATAGAAATGTATTTCTCCGCAGTGTTTTACTTATTTAGAAGTATTTCTTGTTGAGTTCTGTTTGTGTAAAAAGTGATATAAAAATAGTATTTGGAGGATGAGTTTCTAATTCCATCAGACAGAAAACACTAAGGCTCAGGTCAAAATCTCATACTTTCAGGTTTTTCTCATAATTCTTGTGTGTTTAGATATAGGACTAAACTTAATGGCACAGCATTATGAATCAATATTAATTAAAGTGAAAATTAAACACTTCTCAACTAACATTTGGCCAACAGTATGATACAAATTGGAAGGTAAGTTTTTATGCAACAGAAAAAGAAAGAAAATTACTTTTTAAAAGGACTTCAAATACATTTTTGAAATAAATTAATACAATTTTAAATCCCATCAAAATGTAGGGATTATTTTAAATTAATCTTTTAAAATCCACTTTTAAAAATCCTTCTAGATGTAATCTACGGTTGAGATAAAAACCCAATTCCATTTTATTTTTTTTAGTTGTTTATTTTCCTGGCAAAACAGACTATTCTATTTTAGATGACATGAGCTGCTATTAGAGTCAACGAATAATGATATTTCTTATGCAGCAGGGGCTTAGTCAGTCCACATCATCTGTGGTTTATCCAAGGGGATTAACCATTTATAATCAAATCCAGGTGGATTAATCATGCCCTGGATAGGGAGACTCAGAGCTGGCTCTGTGCAGAGCCAGTCCAGGCCGTCTGGGCTTCTTAGGGCAGGTGTGGTGCAACAAAGGTACTCCTCTGTTTCCAGGCCACATCACGTACGGAAAAAGGTTCCTCTCTTCTGCATTGTGCAGAACTTATCAAGCCACACCCGAAGGCCCAAGCTAGTCATATTCTCTGCAAATTAGTTATCTTGAGCGCACGAAAGCATTGAAAAATATGATGCAGAGACATGGGGGGGTCGCATGAGGTCAGCTTGGGTGCTGTAGGATTTACCAGTCCCCCTTCAGGTGCTTCTGCAGCTCCGAGCAGCTGAGCATAAAAGACAGAAACAAACCTTGGCTGCTGATTAATGAAATACTGGCTACATTTGTCATGGATCACACAACTTAGAAATTCACTGTTTGTTTCGGTACTGTCCTCTCTAATTAAGTGACGTAGTCAAATTCATGAAATATTACACTCAGATATAACCTTGATGCTACAGGAGCAGAGCACTGGAGGCTTTGCAGACTGGGTGCCTCTGAGACAGCACCACGTTACGGTTGTAAACAGAGCGAGCCTGAGCTCTGTGTGTGTTGGAGAGAAGGACAGAAGTCTTCCTGAGCTATATTCCTTTCCTCATATCTGTACAAGGGCTATCTACAAAATCTGTCACGATCTTTAGCTCTGCTCTCGTTTTCTGCACTGGCTTTCACAGGATGATTTGGAAGGGAAGAAAGAAAGCAAAAAAACAGGTAAGAAAGAAAAGTTAAGAGGAAAAGCTCATTTACCTAGTTGTTTCATGTAGAACAAGTCAATTTTCTTCTTGGCTTACGGCAAATATTTTTTCATCACCTTCCTTATGTGCAAAATATCGCTTTTGGTTACAAAATCTACATAACAGCTGAAGGTGAAGAGTGAGTTCAAAGATTGATAGGAATAGAAAGCCATTTGAATTCCACACAACAAAGACATGCAGTTTGTTAACAGATCACAGACACAGGAAATATTTTTGTTTTGCTTATCAAAAGCAAGTCAACTGCATGGTTGCATGGAGTATAAGTAAATTGTTCTTATCATTTCAATGATATCTCTAGCATATAATGTAATTCAGTGGGCCCACATGCTGAAAAAAAAGCCTACATCACCGTACATATGAAAGACAGAAAATTTTGCTTTTTTTATTTATTCTCAGAAATTCTTAATTATTTTTAAAAGCCTAAAAAGGAAACAAAATCCTCACCTGTATTGTCCAGGTCTTTGCAATAGGCAAACTTTTATAGAATGTACTTGAAAGCATTCTTGATTATGAAAAAAAACAAACACATAAATGTAGATTTTGGAAACCAGCTGACTCTCTTACAAAGTTTCACCAACAATCCTGAAATCAATTATGTGTTCAGACATACAAGAGATCTTAGTAGCTGTACTTGCGTATTTTACAACAGTCTAATTAAAGCTTGCGTCTATTATATATACTCTCTTGTTTACAATGAACAGACATAAATCAACCTAGGGAAAAGAAGGCAGTCTATTTCCCCTCCCCACCTGCTGACTCTACAGCCAATAGCTTGAGGAGAGGGCAGTTTCACAAGACAGAAGAATGATAAATTATCTGAATTTCTATTTCTGCACCTTTGGACTAGACTGGCTTTTCTCACACATCCTTGTAGTTCTCCAAATAATACCAGTACCTGTACTAATAAGGGTGGCACTGATACAACACACGGGTAGATGTGCCTAGATCACTGTGTAGATCTGCCTAGATGTGGTAGATCACTGTGACCACCCAGACTGCGCCCAGCAGATTCTATAGGTAATGAATGATTTACTTCTACAGGAAAGATCAACCCTTGGTTACCGAGATCTTCATCTCTCTCAGCTCTGGGAAGAGAGACACCCTACCTAGTGAGAGCAGTCTCCTGCCTGTGCTTTGGCACTCCACATCCCTGCCCTGCTGGGGGACAGTGGTGCTGTGCCTGCACAAAGACAGACAGACAGACACCTATGCTGTGGTACTGTCCTCTCTAACTAAGGTGGACCTGGGTAGCTGCAAGTCAGCTCTGACCCTGAAACTGAGAGAGAATTTGGGTGACCTGTGCTTGTGTTAATGAGACCCGACAAAACATGGGATACATGAATTGGGGCACTTACCTCCAGAGTAGAGCAGGGCTGGCCTCAAATATCTAGGAGTCCAGGCAAAGACAGTTATTCTGCCTCTTTACACCATGTGGAAAGATGCATTCACATCTGTCTACTTTGCACCCGATTACTTCAGAGTGAAAGTAAACACAGTAGTCCTGCATATTAACAAAAATCAACCTGGAATTTCACCTCTGATTCGTCAAGCAACCTCAATGCTAGAAGATAAAAAGCATGATGCTGCCCTAAAAATCACAGCCAGGTACATCACACAGAATGAAAGAATTGTTTCTAATGGTACAAACGCACACCAGTTCTCATTCTTTCCAAGTAATGGAACAAACTCACCGAGACCACAGATGGAAAATTCATACAGTGTCTCAGGTTTTTTATATATATCCCCTGACACAGAGCTGCAAGTGAAAACAAACAGATAAAATGAGAGAATTTCTGAGAAATGAGAAACTGGTGTACCAAACATGGACCACTGGATGCTCTCAAGTTTCATGGGGCTACCATTTGCCAGCAGGGGTTAGACTCAGGGTGGCATTTCTTGTTAAGTGCTCTGACTTGATAGATAGTGCAAGAAAATGAAGTATCTCAAGAAGGAATCTGCAGAAAATAACTGACCGAAAAGGAATGAAGTGCAGAAAGGACCTAATTAAGAGACGTTCCCAACAAAATTTCTGCTCCAGTTATTCAACTAATAATAACTGCAGTAATGTAGGGTCAAGAAATGACTTTAAGCACATTGTAGACTCAGCATTCAATGGGATATCAGATCTCCCCTTTAACTTGGAAAGAACTTTTGCATTTGGATTTCCCATAGTCTGTTTATGGGGTCTGAATGTTAGTGTAAGATTCATATAATAGTTTAGGCTGGTGGAGACTCCTCAAGGTCATCTAGTCCAAGCTTCTGCTTAGTAGAACTAACTTCAAAGGTTGTTCAGGACTTGAGGCAGTGAAGTTTTGAAAACCTGTAGAGTGCAGATCCCGCAGCCTCTTTGAGCAAGTTATCCCAGTGTTTAACCAGTCTTGTTGTGAGGTATTTTTTCTTACGTCTAATCTCAATTTTCTTTGTTAAAACATGCAAAAATTGAAACTATTGCATCTTTACTCTTTCACTGTTCACCATCAAGATATGTTAAAAACTCCATCCTTTCTGTTCAGGTAACCATGAATCTGGGCTCCTCGCATTCATAATCAGCTTAACCATTAAACTAAAGCCACTCTCAAAATGTTTATTCCTCACTAATTTTTTTTTAAATTCATTTTAAATGGCAAGTTATTAATTTCAATACTAATTAACTACTCCATATAGATGATAGACTTTGCTATTTTTGTAATACATTGCTTGTAATATTGTATGGCTGGAAGATTTAGACACCAGGTCAGGGTCAGACCATTCCCCTATTCCTCAGAAATTGTGCTTGTTCCTGAATGAAAAACATGCCTAAAAAATTAAAGTTTTCCTGCTGTACCTTCATCCTGATACAGAATAACTGTCACTGTATATGGAAAAAGGAAAATGAAAATAAAAAGAATACCATACACCTCTGATGAAAACAAGTCAAGGGCAAGAAACCTTAGTGGTGATTTCAGACTCTAAGTGCTCATATGAATATTATGCCAACACTTTTTATAAAAAGTAAAAGTAAGGAAGAGAATTTTTAAGTTATGGACAATGAAATGACATTCTCTTTTCTTCCATTTAAAATCAAAATTATTCTTGACCTTTGGAGAAACCCAGAGTTCATTGTAAAGGAAAACAGTAGCTGTAGGTTGTTCAAAGCTAAACAAGAACAAAGCCATTCTAGTACAATAAGTCCAATTTAATATATATTTCTCAAGGACTTTTGGTGTCACTTGCCACATATTTATAGGTGTCCTACATTAAAAAAGTTGTAAACAAGAGATTATTTTCTTACTTAAAAAAAGTATTTTTACTCAAGGAAAAAGTAAATTATCTTGTTGCAATTCAAATTCAAACTTCAAGAATAAGTTAAAAAAACCCGCCTTTGTCTCAGTGAAAAATACGACCAGGTTCTGATACAGAAAATTCAAATGATGGTGGTGCTTTTCAGTAGTGACTGAGAAGTAATTGAGTAAGATAAACAAAGGTGAGCATTATACAATAAGTTTTTCAAAGCATATTTTTACTTTAATGAATAAATGAGAAATTGGCTTATACCCCTATTTATCCTTGGCTCTATCTACATGAATTTTGAAAGGTGAATTATCAAAAAAGAGCTCTGTAGCCACTAACATTCAGTGATAAAATGATCAGCAAATCTGCAGACAGAAAATAACTTTCTAAACTCAGACAGAAAAGGAACAGTATTTTTGGAGGTTTTTAGGGGAAGCATGTCTGGTATTTTGTTTTCTCTTTGTAGTTGAGGTATGCACCAGCACCCCAAAAGCCCTGTGATGTTTATGTAATAATGCCTACTTTTGAAGGTCTTCTGAAAAAGAAAGAACCCCTGCCTTTCCTGCTCTTTCCTTGAAGCCTTCAGTCTTTTCTGTAGATTGTTGTATGGGAACACATAGTGATGACATCAATATTCTTTATCAAGCATCTACCCTTTGTGATTGTGGAAGAATGTCTTTTCCTGACCATTTTCTCTATGTTCCTGAATCTGAAAATAAATTGGTAGCAGTAACATTAATTTGGATCCATACATAGAAAAGACTGGATAAAATCAATCCACTAATTCTCATGTGTTAAACTGACATTGAAATATCAGCACTTGTTGCTGAAATATCAGTTCTTGTTGGAGAACTGCTCCCCCCACCCCTCCCAAAATGCCACAAAATTTCACAAAATAGCTGAAGAAATCACAAATGCATTCCTGGTACATAAGGTATGACTGATAGAAGATTAAGATGTTTAAATTGATTGACAATGGCAAGATAGAAAATGAGATGAAGACAACAAAAGAGATGTTAAATATGTTAAAAAATAGACAACAAAGTAGAAATACATGAAAGCAAATGAAGAATGGAACAGTGAACTAAATATAAGAGCAGGAAAAATAATGAAAAGCAGAGTTAAAAGATAAAGATTAAACAGCATGAAGACTATGAAGCAGTAATAGGAAGAGATGTGTAATGGAATCTGCCATATAGAATAATAGAGAAAAGCAAAATAAGCGTATAATTTGGAAAGAGATCAAGTGTTTAACTTCTTAAATATTACTTGCTTACAAGGAAAAAAGTAATTTATGCATCATATTAAGAGAAGATTTGATTATATCTTCAGTTAAAATGCAATGCTAGAATCTTCGTTTTTCATGTAAAAAACTCTGTAAATGAAAAACATAATAAATAAATAAATAAATAAATAAACAAACAACCCTCCCAACAAACCACAACAGAAGATAGTGCTCTGAGGTGGTCCAAAAATGTTACCTGTGCTCTTGTGATACTTCAGCACCAAGGTACTTAAATGTTGAGGCTTATCAAATTCAACAGGAACATTAACCAGTCAATAAGGGAAGGAAACAAAATATATTGAAGCTGTTCTTAACTTTTTCACCAAGCCTAATACACAGACTTAGACTTACATGACATATGTTTTGCAGTGTGGAAGAAACTGTAAAAATGAGATGTTAAAATCAAGGGCATTGATTAAGAAAATTAAGGTAATTTCTATGTGATAAATTTGAGATTAACAGAAAAAGATTGCAGTTTTTGTGGCTTTGAAACATACAGAAAAAACAGTCCTGACAAAAGTTGGTACCCACGAGTTATTCAGTGAAGTGATGCAGGATCTACAGCAGGAAGGCATGAACTGAAGTTTAGAGGAGACCAGGTATGAAAGGCATCTAGGAAACAATGTCTTTGCAAAAGTAATTGTAATAATAAATCAAACAGCAAAATTAGGATATTTCTTCTTCATTCTTATACTAGTACAGGATGTTGATTATACAGGCTGAACAGGTTTTTTATTTGATTTTATGTTCATCATTTTAATTAAATACATAGAGTTCCTGTGTGTGTACAGCTGCCTGTAGAAATTTTTTTGGTGAGCACACATATAGGAATGCATGGACACATATTCATTTGGCTTTTAAAAATCAATTTATATTAATTCATTCAGCTATATGCAATCTTATCCTGAGGTTTAACCTTGAAGTTATCTATCATCCTCCAAAGTCAGTTGTTACACAAAAAAAATAAACTTTTGCTACTTGTGTTGTGCAAGGAGAAGGAAGTCAGGGTGCTGCTGTAGGCCTTCTAACCCAGAGCACAGACTAAAGGGCAGAAGACCTAAATCTGCTGCAGTGAAATGGAAACGTCTTGGAAAGAGGTGAAAAACTGTCAGGCACAAAGAAACCTGGAGAGGAAAAGGAATTCAATGAACTGGCTAATTCAGTGTGCTTACAGTCATCCCAAAGTCTGACCTTTATGATCACTGGACCTTAAAAAATTCTTTGGAGCAGTTGTCTGGCCCCATTTATTATCATTATTGTATATTTTGTAATAGCAGCAAACATGAATCAAGTGTATTTAGTAGGATATGTTGCATAAATGAGGAGAATAAAGTTTCTTTGTTGTGAAATAAGAGTCACAATAATCTGTGCAAGCAGAGATCACCAGGGAGAAGCAAATGCATGGCCTTAAAGTAACCAACCTGAAGTCATTACAAATTAGCAAAGGAGATCAGGTAGAAATAGTGTCAAATTATTTCATCCCGGCTTCAAGAGTTTTTAATGCAATAAACATTATGTAATTGTTATTGACTCACCCATTTTATTTTTTTAATTCCTTCTGTTAAAATGGTTTCTAAAGTCTAAATAGAAATAGTAGCTCTTTCCATAGCACCTATGTAATCAGTGTCTTAGGTACTGGCTGGCAAGCTAGAAAGGAAAGAACAGGAAAGCAAGGAGAAATAAAGGTAATAGCAAATGTCTTGTGTGAACAAAAACCTGAAATACCATTGCAGCCACTATAGGGATATTGACCTTTGAAATAAAGAAACTGCAAGGTAATTATTTTTTTGTATCCCACCCCGTCTATCGCAATTTCAATGTCTATATTTATGCAGACTATTCTTCTCACTGTATATTAATCTTTTTTACCCCTATCTGTATCCTGTAACCTCTGCCTATTTGTCCTTAGATTCTGAATGTTTTCTACCAGTCCTGATCTTTTACTGAACTTTTGGCAGGTGTCTAGGACATCACAGATAATGACAGAGGTTGTAACTGCTTATCCAGTTAGTGGGTTGCTTAAACACTGGAGTTTATAGAACAGCAGCATTATGCTGGTTCAGAATAGTTGGCATTTAAGAGACATGATCTTCTAGTACTGTAAGACCCTTATAAAGCTCAGGTGAACGTATGTTCAGTGGATATGGTCTAGATCTATAAGCTTGAGCTGCAAGTGCAATACACAGTGCACTGTATATAGTTCACAGTGTACTGCAATATAATCCTGCGGTGTAGCGCTTGAAAATATCCTTAAAAGATGAAGAAAACAGGCTAATGTCCTGTTTATAACATAAAACAAGTGTAATTAGGAACTATTCCCATCTATAGTTTCATGACACCTACTGATGTAATGTCAGAGGTTAAATTAGGAAAGAATGAAAGAGTACTCTGAATAATGAAATGCTATTTATAAGCATGGTCTCATTTTGTAAGGAAGATGTGTGGAAAAGACAAATAGTTTAACTGTGACTCATAGTCAAAGAGATCATGACTGGAATTACAGGTAATTATCATTTCTGAGAAATTCACCCCTGAGTCTGGACAAAGTGTCAAGGACTCTTGCTTAGCAATCTGCCACCTTCATAATGCTGTAGAAGGCACAGGAAGCGAAGAGGGCAGTCAAATCAACCTTCATTAATCTTGTATGCTTAAGCTTACAGCTCTTGTATAAATAGAAAATTGTGATTGATAGATTACCGAGAGCCAGTGTTCTGCCAGAAAAAAACCAGTCTCAACTACTTTTGTTGGCATAAAACTTTGACAGTGTTTTAATCCATATTGACTGTCTGTGCTATATTGTAAGTTTATGTCCCTCAAGCAGATGGCACTCCAATTACTTATAGTTGTGATAGACTTTCCCCCCACTTCAGAGAAAACTAACGTGAGGTAAATTTTAAGCAACAAAGCGAAATTTTAAAATTGTCTTTAGGTGGTGAGATAACTGTGGAGGACTTCTTAATCCTTCTACCTGTATTCTTGTGGAAACCCTTTAGGTCTCTTTTTATGGTGTATTATTTCCTCAGTATATCATCAGATGTGTTTTCATTAAGCTTGAGAAAGATACTTCAAGCTGCAGAAATCACAGTGTCCCTCAGATACAACTAGGTTTAGAATACAAAAAGGATGATACTGTAACCGAAAATGTCTTTCTTAACTAGGATATGTTTCTTAGAAAATATTCAGTCATCAGACTTTAAACTTTTTCTTTAGCATCTGAATTGCTCACAGGTCTTAAGGAGCAGGAAACGTTTTTGATCCAGGAGCACTGAATTAAAATCTGAATTTGCAACTTCAAATCTTAAGGGAGGCGATACTCTCTTCTGATGGCAATGTTTAGTACATCCTGCTAATATTCTATGTGTTGGTTTCTTACGAACACCAAAACCCAGGTTTTGAGCACTCTCATGGTTAAATTTTTGCATTGCAAAATCAGTTTCTGAGATGTGATGATGTGTGTAAATCTCTCACTGTTAAAGTAATAAGGCAGAAAACTGAAATGCAGGATTGGGGTTGAAACAGGTCAGCTGAACCAAAACAAACAGGATCTGGTCCCAGTGACATTTTCTGTTAGAGCTTAGAAGTGATGGAAAATAAAGAAATATCAAAACCCTATGGTTTTCACTGCTGAAGGTTGCTATAAGATATAAAGGACTGAGCAGTCTATGCCATACTGGAACAACATTTAGGTACAGGTCATTCTTATGCAGAATCTCCTTTTTCTAGGTGGAGCTGATTTATAAGGGGTAGGAGATTCCTTAAGAACAGGGAATATTAATAAAAAGTGTTCTTTTGGATTTTTTAAATCAATGTATTAAAAACGAAAGCTTAAAAAATGCATTTGAAAATGTCCATGATTGAGAAGAAAACTATCCCACCTAATGTACAAGTTCACCACAGAGACAGCCTTGAGTTGGTCTAAACTGCTGTGATAACCCATTCACAGAGCAAAACTGTGCCAAAACAAACAAACTTCTCAGTTTGTAAGTCTTGGTAAAAAATCCATGAAGTCAATTATGTAAATCTTAACGTTAGCCCACAGCTACTGATCACAGTAAATGCCATTAATTTACATCCTCTAATAACAGAAAGGAAGGATGTGTATGCCACATTGATCTTCCCTGTGTTAACTTCTGCCACTTCTGTGCTAAACCACAAAGATGTTCCATAACCCTTTCTGATTTATGACATAGAAAGCTCTAATTTAGACTTATCCATTAGAAAATGGGCTAATTAACTTCCTTGTAGCTTTGAAGCACAGAGCTATTTTTTTAACAAAAAAATGTATGTGTCTGCATTTAATATTGTGTGACCATTTACATGATGTAAATCACACTCTCCTATCAGACCACTGAAGTGTCTACAATTAATAATCTAGTTTCAGATAAGTCTGAATTGCTTTGCAAAAGTAACTATTCCCAAATTTAAAAGGTGTTAGATAAAATTTGAAATCAAAACATTACATTTAAAGGCCAGATTCTCAGCAAGCATAAGAGAAGGCATGAAAACTTATACAAGATGACCATTAGGCTCTTTTTCTTAAGCACAGGCACCTGATACTAAAAATGCTTGATACTTTTTTCTCCTTTACCACACTGCAATTATTTTAAGCAGGGTCAACTTATCATTGAAGTTATTGCAGCAGTATTATACTTATTAAAAATACCAAGAACAATCACACATCTTGTTAATCTCCTTTCTTGCTAACATAATAATTAGCTATAGTACTTATTATAGCACAGAAAAAAGTAATTTAATAAACTCTGTGAATTTTATTCACTGAATGGTAGTGGATCTGCCAGTCTTATCATGTGTGTTTTTAATTGTCCTTTCCCTGTTTTTTTTAATGTACATGTTCTTCTAGTCTGTCCCTAGAGACACACCAAGTTTACCTGTTACCTCTTAACACCAGTAATCATGCCATGTGTTATCTGGAAGGTCATTTCTTCCCCAAGTCTTGCAGAAATATCCAGATTTTTTTTCCTCTGGTGTGACCAAATTCTGAAAGTCAATATTATAGCAAGTATAACCACTGTACAATAACTGGGAATTGTTGGATGCTGCTTTTCCACTGAGTCATTTACAGGACTTTACAGTCTTACATACTCCCAGCAGGTTAACATTTTATCTTCCTTTTTTATTTTGAAGGCCATTTCAAGGCAGTTTGCCATATCCTTTCAAACTCAGTTTTGTCAGTGAAACACACCCTGGGAAAGACAGAATAAAAAAAAATTAAATTTTTTTTTAACTGTCCTGTTTTTTACTGCAACTGTCAATGCTTATACTTTTGAGATTTCAAACACTGGGAAATGTCCACTCATGATAGACACTCTGAACATTGCTAAAAATTAGGACAGTGTATTTTTTTCAGTTGGGTGGATTTTTCTAAGCAGTAGGCATGTTCTGCTGTTTCACATACAAAGCCTGTTTTCTTCTGCTACTCACACCAAGAAAATTACAGTTGTTTATTCCTATATGATTCCAGAAGGCTCAAATTCACTACATTCTTCAGTAGTGTTTCTCATTTTGTTTGCCACTACAATTTTTAAAATAAAATTCTCCAGCTTGCAAGATAAGTTTTCATTGCACTTTGAGGTTTTGGGGTTTCTTTACAAACTGTGTACACACATGATGGTCAGATTTATCTTAGCTGCAGAGATTCAAAATCAAAACATTTTGAAAGTGCTTTCTCCAACCAGGGCATAGTACAGGATATCATTAAAATAAGTTATGGAACTATGTAATGGTGCATTTTGTCTAATGGTAGGGAATAATTAAGCTATAAATACATGTTTAGATTATATTAAGTGGCATATTTTCCAGTTGATGCACAGGAAATTAGCCTTAAAAGTCCTATTAGTGTTAAGTGGAAGCTGTATTACTAAATCTGTTTGCATCACTTTAAAGGTTTACCACTTAGGTTAGAAGTAGTCATGAAATTCAGTGAGATGAAAACTGTACTTTTCAAACCATATAGATGTCAGAGTTGAAAAAAATCTTTATCTGACAGCATTCACCACATTAAATCATAATTTGTAACTTCTCCTGCAATAATTCTTATGTATTTCTCTGTCAGGTGCAACATAACTCATCCTCTTAATTTGAGAGAGACAGTAGATTGAAGCAACATAACTATCAACCACATAACAAAATAGTAGAGCCAGCAGCTTCAGGATCGGCTTCTTATCCCCATTTCTTTTGTTAGATAGATTTATGCAGTCAGAATGGATGGATATCAGGGTGGATACATCGCTTTCTGTTAGCCTGTTGGCCTGTCAGAAATTATCACAATTTTGGCAAAAATACTGCCTGTGTAGAAGAGAGATTGTCTGCCCAGAGCAGAGCCAAAATCACAAGTCTCTGTCAGGGAGCTTGCACAAGTCTGAGAGAGCAATTGTCCCTTTTGTCTAAATCATGATAAAGATCTTCATAGAGAATAATCTCAAGTCATCCAGTTAGACAGAGTTTTTGTATGTACAGGCATGAGATACAAGCATGAGATTTCAAAATCAAAATTAATGGAAAATGGGAAAAGAAGTAAATATCTATTATGCTAAAGCAGGTAAAAGTGATGTAAGAAAATGCACATATTTTATTATTCACGCCCTGAACAGTTCCTTTCTCTTGAAGAGGGACATGAAGAGATACAGGTTCCAAATATGACAACCCAAATGTAATTATATGTTTCTTACCACAACAGTCATGCAAATGAAGCACCTATGCCTATGAAGACAAGAATTAAAATTAAAAGTCTTGTTTTAAAATCTACCTTTTACAAAATAATACTTAAAATGCATAAATCAAAAGCTTAATATATACAACATTGATACCATTAATAAACAGCCACGACCCCATTATCTATTGGAAAAAAAATAAAACCACATAAACCCAAAACCAAATAAAATACATGTAGCCGTGAGTTCGAAGTTCAGATTTTTCTTTTTAAAATGGCTGAACAGGCAGATCTATGATAAATTCCTAGTGCATAAGCCTGCTTTTAGATCACATTGGGGCTCTCAATTGTGAGGATGAAAGTCAACAGAAACACAAGTTTTTATAATTACTGTCTTTAAAGAACATTGTACTTTTTAAGCAAAATACATGAAACAATTATTTCAAGAAATATTTATATCTCTTTTTGGTCGTTACAGTTTCTAGCTAGAAAAATGCAACTTGAAGGTGGCAGCACTCCACAATGCTATGGAGTCTGCACAAGTCATTAATCTGAATGTCCCTTGCTAGCTTCCTGTTGTGCTGAGGAATAATGATATGGGGTTTCCTATCATTATATCCTTTGCTATTCAAATACCTCGATATATTTTTCTGCAATCTAGAAATCGCAGTAATGAAAAAAAACCCTGGCATTGACTCCCATCCACTGGCACAGACAGTCAAAAGAAAGAAAAAAATAAAATCTCAATGCCCTGAAAGACAGCTAGCGCAGATCTCATATTCCTCATCCCTGGATGTATCCATTCAGCTCTAAAGGCAACCTCAAGCATCTCCCATGACACAGCTACTCCAAAGCTTCATACCAAAGCCATAACCAAGGCCTTTCTGACATACATTGTTAGTGCTGCTTGTCAGCACCTTTGATGGATTTAGCCTTGGAGAGAAAAGCAAACATATGGCAAAAGCAGAGACAGAAACAGGAATAGTCTGCAACTCAGCACAGCACTGCTTGGTTACGAACTGTTGCACTAGACCACTGAAAAACCTACCCTGACACACAGACTCAGAACAGTGCACCCAGAGATGCCACTCTGCATTCCTTTCAAAATAAACAATCCTCCTGTATATTAAAGTATCAATTAAAAGCTGCACAAAAAAAAATTATTACATATTGCGGACTATATTCCAGGAAAACAGGCAGTGCTAATTTTAGCCCTATATAGACAAGAATATATTTTATTGCATGTAAATACAGTAGACTTCAACCAGTTGATGAATATTGATGTTAACTTATGAAAATTCATAGTTTACACGGTGCATAGATAAAATAGGCACACACTTCTCCGCTTGTTATCTCACCATAAAATTCATCCTTTCCAAGTTGTGCAACACAGGGGAATTTCAAGCTTCAGGATTTGGTACATGTACCTCGTAAATATTCCATCTTCTGAAACATCTCCTTCTGGAAAAGTATGTCCTGTGATAAACTGCACACAGTAAGACGTCCCATTTCTTAGGACAGCCTCCATAAATGTAGATAGAGTTTGTCTCCCCTTCAAATAGAATATTAGCACATGAAAAAGTATTTCGCCATTTCCATCATAACATTCCCTGGATTTTCTACAACCCAAGCTTTTAAAAGCAAGATTTAGTTCCATATTTTCACTAAAAAGTTGTGTAAGGGACTGAAAAAAAACCAACTTATTCTTGAATAAATATTCTATTTATAAACTTGCTGTACATTCTTCTTTGTGAAGAGTTATTCAGACAAGCCAGGTATACAAACTGCCAGAATAAAATATCATGTACTTCTTCTAAAAAGAAGTTGAACAGTAAACACACTTCCTTCTTTTTAAAGCTAAGGGGAAGCTTACATTTAACAAGGAAATACGAAGCCTATAAAGCTTTAGATTTGAATAAGTGATGGAGGATGTATGTTTTCGGACCCTACTCTGGGAATTTAAAATGATGTACATTATCAAAAATGATGCTTCATACACTAATGTGAATAATATTTTTCTTTCCACAGCACACATAGTGTGTGACCAATCCCATAAATAAAGCCACATTGCTGGTGATTTCTCATTCAAGAAAGCCTGGCCTGTGAGAGACTTACTGAGAAAGACAGACTTTAAAATTGATGGCATGCTGTGAAAATGTTAGTTTGTATGTCATACATAGTGCTATGCCAGTTGTGGATTTTGATTTTTTGTGTGATTTTGGCAGTTGAGAAATGTTCTGGCTCAACAACATGAAAAACACAAAAGCCTACATTTATCTACATCATGGGGGAGGCAGAGCACAAACCTTCACATTCTGCTCTGCTTCATGTATGCTTCATCCACATGAAATGAGTGTCAGCTGTAGGAGAACAACCTCTGTGATGCAGCAGCAGATGACCTCATCTCCAGGATCTAGTGCTAAAAACAACAGAAAAGGAAAGCACAATATTTTCATGTTGAAAGCAAGCATTCACAAAGGTTTGTGGATTGAAGGAAACATTCTGAAGGAAATCTCACAGCAAAGGACCATTCTGCTGGAGGAGATATTGTCAGAATTCAGGCAGAAGAAACTCTACTACATGAAAAACTCAGTTCGAAGGATTTAAGCATTCAGATTTTCAGAAACTTTGAAATACTCACTATTTCTGAGTACTCAATATGTTTTAAAACTTCCACTCACTTTAAAAAAATTGGTTTCAGAATTGCTTCCAGCAAAAGAAAATTTTAAAAATGTAATAATCTTTAAAGCAAAATATACTTTGTTTAGCAAATTCAATATAAATAAATGTTTCTTTATTCAACAAACTAACACTTTACACCTGTATCTATTTTACCTTTAATGAAGGTTTATATCTGACACTTTTTCCATGAGTTTGCTGGGATCTAGGACAGCACCATTTTCTTAAGAATCTCACCCTTCACATTTTCTGAACTGCTGACATCAAAGTTCTTTTAATTTGGATTAAGTGTCTCTGTTTGCATGCTCTCAAAATATTCCAAATAGCTCTTTATTCCATATATATTAATTTTATGCCAAATTAAGAGAGGAGCATACAAAACTATCCTATATCTCATCTCATTTCCATGTCCACTGTGCATATCCCAGCTGTTTCTACACTTAATATTGGAGTGAGAATTAGCCATACAACCTGCCCCCCTACATATTTCTTCTCATGATGAAAAAGTCCAGTCAAATATCCCTGAAGAAAGACGTGTTCAAAACAGTGCTTCATATGCAGTCTTCATACGTAGGATTCCTACGTCAGTTAAGCTGCAGCAAGGAGGAGAACATCAAAATACAAGCTAACAAAGGGGACTCCTTAATTCAGTCCTCTCTTGTCATAGACAACTGTATTACGTAGTCTTGCCATAATAGTTTCCTCTTCATTCTAAATGCTATAAAATAATACAGTATCTAAATACATGCCCGTAAATGCCTTGCTGATGGGAAATTGTGGGCAGTCAAATACAAAAAAAAAAAAAAAAAAACCAAACCAAAAAAACAACGAAACTACAAATACAGGAAGATATTCGGTTTGTTAATGAGCTATAACATACTTATTTCTTGGACTAGAAATACTTTAAGGTTCATTAGAATATTTTGATATTACTTGAGAATTGCAATTTAAGTGGTTCGTCACACTGAGCAATTTTGTAAAATACCTGTAAGATAACTAGGATCATGGAAATAGTGCAAATAAAAGTGCAATAGATATTTAATTAGGGGCATAAAACATAATGCATTGGGAAGCACTCATTAATTAGATGCTTTGAGTCAAAAAGAGGCTTAAAAAAGAGGTTTAAGCAGCTATATTCACAAGATCTCACCTTTTGCGTGTGTTGGTTAACTTGTTTTTCCATACCAAGAAGGTTGTGATTATTTAAGAGGAAACATATAGCTATCAAACCTTTGGTTCTTCGATCTCTGTCACATTATTGTGCTGCTTACCAAATCAAAACAAAACAAAAATTAAAACCCCATCACCTGAAGTGTGGTGACTAAGAAGCTTCCTTTGATACAGTCACAGATGTTTTTACTAAACTGCAATGACATTCTCTGACAGAGAAAGATATAAGACTTCCCTTGTACACAGACTTCCCATTCTACTGTCCATAATGTATTCAGCACTAGGTCTTTGCCAATGACTAAATCTTGACTGAAAACATCAAATAATAAAAACCAAACCAAGCTATTTTCTAGGTTATCTAACCAATTTATTTTCCACAATTTTCAGCCAAAATCACTTTTAATTGAAAACATTCAGGTATTTTAACCAGCTTTTAAATGAAAAGAAAGTGTCAAAATTTTCCCCAACTTCCTCTTTTTCCTCAATTTTCACCTTCAGTAATGAGAGACTATTTAAGCTGATATCAAAGACAGAATAATTCAGAGCAGCAGTTCAAAACCACATCAATACAATGCCCAGATTGTAGGTCTGTGATTGCCAAGTTATGACTCACAGGCAGTCCCTTGCCCACCACATCCTCTCAGGTTGCTCACTTCTCCCACTTTCCAGAACTATGTCTTCTCCTAGGCTGACTGGAAAAGCAACACATGATGTTGCTTGCAGCACCCTATTAAAGTGGAAAAACTAGAGATCACTGTTTGAGGCATGAGATTTCATTCAAGTTACTGAAGCAACATAACCCAGATAATGTTAACTCAGTATTTTTTCATCTCCCAGTAAATCTTGCAGCAGCAAATTAAGGACTGTTAGTGAAGTATTTGTTTTAATGTGTCTTAGAGAACACACTGAAGTTCTGGCTTTGTTACTATTGCACTTAAAAACTTTTTTGCCACCAAAAATAGAAACCAAATAATCAAATCTCAGTTGGTTCCTGTACATGTCTATTTCCAGCAATTTGTATTGCATTAGTAATACATTAAAATTCTCCACAAGCACAATCAATTCTGAAGTTAGTTAAATACTAAGCTTTTCCTCATTATAATGCCATTAAGGATGGAAGTGTCCCTTGATGTGATTAATGGACTCATGCAGAAATTTGTGCTAAGCACTAGTCCATTGCTGGTACTTGCTTTTTTTGTGGCATTTACCTTGTATCTTTCTGGGATCTTTTCCCAAACAGTCAGAATACCTTCACCTGGCTCCAGTAATTTGCAACCTCTGCAGCTGGGAGAATTAAATACTGAAATGCCTGGCATTTTATTGAAAGCTTTGAATTATTATGAAGGAAAGTTATCCTACCAATAGGACTGCAAATCTACTGACTACTGCGGTGCCTGTGGGAGGAAACTGTTCAATTAGGGGGAAGAAAGTATTTCTTTGCCTTGATTAACTGAGATCAAAGTGACTATGCTGCTGCCAAAACCTAGGCAATGGCCATGGTGATGTACCTCAAAGAGCTTTACAGAGAAGGTCATAGTAACATTGCTTCTCTTTTAATACTCTACTTTTATTCTGAAGCACCTCTGCATTGCTTCTTTCCTCATTATGCAGTGGGTCTTCTGTGTTGATTTTTAGCTTACCATTATTTCCAGACTGACTTTTGTAGACTGTCTTTTCTTGTGGTTACTATTTTCTTCTGCACTCTCAAGAGGTCTGTTATGGCAGGAAAATAGACTCTAAAATGTGCATTTCACATTGACAGCAAGGTACAAGTGGGGTTTCCAAAAATACTTCTCTGATGAAGTCCCACCGGCTCCAGTGGGAGCAGGATTGACACTCTGCCCTTTAGAAAATTCTGCATCGTTTGCGGCTGCCATTGCAAACTTGACCCCGTACTGTTTCAACCATAGAAATGTGTCTGCAATGTCTGGAATTCCACCGAGCCTATGGGTGCTGAAAGGGGCCACCACCAGAAGCAATCTCCTAATGACCAAGACACCCTTTCTTCAGCCAAGCAGAGTTTATGCACTCACAGCCTGATGCCTCCCAGTCAGATGCAGCTGCTTTCACTTGTTATGCTTATGAAGAATTCTGAATGTTTAAATTCTCAGTAGGATTCTGAAATGGATTTGTGAAAGGAAGAGCAAAGAAAGTATTGTAGCAATGCACTTATAAGTCAATACTCACATGCTAGTTCTGGTTTTCAGGAAGGGTTTTCTTCTGTCACTACGCTGAAGATTCATGATTGATTCTCATTCTCCTGCAAAGTAGCCGTAAAAGTATTCTCAGTATTAGCATTAAGAAATGCTCAGTATCAGTTAGGAAAGCTAAGAACTGAATGATAACAATGGTAATCATAGCGGTTTAATCAATACTGAGGTTATTAGTATTTTGCCTCTTCGTCAAACCTGCAAAAAAAGGGGAAATAAAACAGACTGTATGAATATTTTTTCTTCAGTTTGTGGTATATAAAGCTTGCTAGAAACGTGGCCTCATTTTAGAAGGCACACCTGACATTTCCTAAAGGCAAAATTAAATGGGTCAGAGAAAAATCATCTTGAAACATTTTGATGCCATGAGGATTTAAAATTATTGCTGAAGTGTGTGTCCTATCTATGATGAGAACAAGAACTTGGAAGCTGGTCATTTTGGCAATATTCAGGGCCTCGACTTGTCAGGCTACTGCCTGAACATCAAAAGAACAGAAAATCTGAAAATAACAAACCTTTCATATTTTCCCTCATGTACCTCAGTGACTTTCTTCCCTTACACTCCAGGAAATCAACTTACGGAAACTGCTGATTTTCCTGTGTCTCAAGTACATTTCAGGCACAGTTTTACTGTGCAATCCCCGCTAAGATCTCTTACAATACTGTGCGATCACCCAAGTTTTTTGTTACAGCTTTGAATTTGCCAAGACGGTGATTTTCTAAGAAGCAAGAAAGAAACCCTTCTATTGAATGATTATTTAAGACAAGATGAATTTTTTCCAGTTTTTCAAAGTTACCTTTTCTTTTAAACCATTCTGAAAATTATTCTTCAAAAACCTTTCACACATCTTCCCTCTGAAGTGTCCTGCTTACCGTGGTGTGTATTTCAGGAGGTCTGTAGCTCCAAGCCTCTTCTGGACTAGGTATACATGCCAATAGTGAAGAAAATGTCACCTATGCCAGCACTTCAAAAGTGTTCAAACAAAATCTTTACTCAATTGACTGGTAAGAGCTCACTTTTAACAGTTTGAATCATTCAGTAAGTAAATGTTTGAATGAAGATTAATGAATCTATATAGAGTTGAAACAAAAAGTGCAAATGTTAGCACTTTGCTTCTTTTCTAGTTACACTGAGGGTTTAATAGAACTACATAAAGTCTCAAATTAATTAATTTTCAGAATTAATGCTTAAAATGTTTACATCTTCTTGCAAACATCTTCCTCTCTTCCTGCTCTCCTCCTTAGAATAAGCAGGATAGATGATAATATCAGCTAGTGCATGATCATTGCTGATCCAGTGGCATTTCTTTGAGCAGGAAAAAGGATTTGGACCCACATTCAGAAATTTTAACTTTTGGAAACGAATGATTTTCATACTGTGCTACTCACCAGCCAGCTACCACAATGTAACCTGAAAAAGAGGAAGGGAGAAGCCCCACTGCTTCCTAGTGACCACTGAGAGGGAAAGAGAGAGAGAAAAAGTGGTGGAAAGGTGTGGGGAACTAGAGAAAATGAGTGGAGATTTTGTTAAGTAACCAAGCATAGGATTACAGTTGGATTAAAGTTTATTTTCCACCCTATCCTCTAAGCAAAGAGAAAGCTCTAAACATATGCAGTACTTCAGACTGAAGGAACTTGTCTATCCACTGATTAGTACCTGTAGCACTCATACCAGTAACACCA
The DNA here is from genome assembly GCA_013397755.1 of Cnemophilus loriae. Lineage (NCBI taxonomy): Eukaryota > Metazoa > Chordata > Aves > Passeriformes > Corvidae > Cnemophilus > Cnemophilus loriae. Next base: position 1,097,682 of record VZTF01006539.1, on the reverse strand, counting down.
GTAGCGTTGATACCAATAACACCAATAATTTTGTGCTTTGACATAATGAGAAATCTTCAGACACACTGCTTGTACACATGTTGTGGTCCAATCAACAGCCTGGTGGAGCTCCTTGAAGTGGAGCATCCCTTGCTTCAGTACAGCTTAGTGAAAAAAAATATGAAAATTAAAAATGTGCCTTAGGAAACCGCGAAGTGTTTTCTGAATCTGCATTCTTTTGGATCACCCAGTTGACTTGGTAAAAAAATCCTTTGAGGAAAAATAAATTAGAACTTTCACTTCCCATTTCAAGCTGTGCTTGGATTTGCCATTTATTTTGCTCTCAAACAGTTTGAATAAAAATATTTCTTTATATCTTTTTCTTTTCTTTTTTATTTTTTTTTATTTTTACGTACTAAGCATTTAATTTTTTTTTTTTGAGGTAGGACTAAATGCAAACTGGGAAGCAGACCAGAATTTTGTATCTGTCAGCCAGATCTTAGTGCATTTAGAAACGATAGTGTGTTTTACAAGAAAAGCTGAGGATCAAAATACTTGTAATTTATTAATTACATAAAAAACTAACTCAGCCAACTTATTTGTGACTAAGCATATTATAAACAAAGTGGCTGTGAACATACACAATGGAATATGTCATCATCATGAAAAAGAATTCTTGACACTCCACTGCTTGTATTATGATTGGCGAAAGTTTATCTCTGCTTTGTAACAGTGAAGTCCTGTCACGAGACAATCTCTTCCTCAAGGAGCAGAGGAAATAAAAGGTAAGTAAAACTAAAAAAAATCTAGTAATAAAACAGGAAAAAGCAGCTTATATTAATACTTTTATACATAAAATTGTTAGTGGGTTTTGTAGCTACAATAATCAGACTGAGAAAAAGATCAGCAAATTAATTTTAATTAATGAGAATTAACCTCAAGGCATTTACAAAAATAAGAGATTGGTTGCTTTCCTGCATCACCTATAGCATCTCAGAGTCAAAGCACATATCATGTAGAAATCCAGTTTAGGGCCAGAGGAAAGAAACACAGTATGGGCTTGTCACAACATCTCGAGAAAAGCAAGGAGAACAGAGAAACAGAGGTAATTACCAGTGTAATAGGTATTAAGTATTATTACTAGTAGGGAGGGAGTTTGAGGCTATCAGCTTTTAATTGGCTCATACCTAAATTCACTGAAGTCAATGAAAATCTTTCCAGCTATTTCAGTGGGATTTGGAATAGTCTTCAATATCCTACGACAAAGATGCAGTTGCCAAAACAATTATTTCGTCATTCCTCCTAGTAAGAGTTTTCTGAATAACCTTTAGTGGCAGTTAGTGCTTCTTAAGTTTCAGAGTTATTACTGAGGAAACAAATACTTGCCGAATGTACTTCCTCAGAATATGGTCACTGAACAAATAACAAGAACAGAAGGATCTGTAAAAAATAACCAAGAAAGTATCATGAATACCTTTCCATTGTAATTACTGCAAGTATTGTTGTTGCAATATTTATAATTAATTTTATTTATAAAACGTATGCAAGGATGCATTATTTTAAAAGCCATTCTACACAAGAATATCACTAGAGAGAACCACTTTTTTTTCATTACTATTAAATCCTAGCTCATGAAAAAAGACCTTTTTATTATACGCTTTGTGCAGGTGTTGCACAGAGAAGCTGTAAAGAGACCTAGCAAGCGCCTTTCTAGCCTCCAAACAATCTCCACATTTCAAAGTAGTTGTATCTGAGCATCAGTTCTCCTTTGAGAGAGATTTTCTCCATCACTGTTCTGAAGGCATGTGTTACTTAAATGTTGCAAAAGGGAAACATATGGAGAAGCGAGATGAGGAAGTACTTAGAAAAGCCTCAGTAGTAAAATACAGAAAATAATAGCACAGTCTTAGGAGTAGCACTGTTGTTCTTGTTTTCATGATGTATTTGTTCAAATACACATATGCATGTATTATTTCATAGAGTCTCTACCATCTGTGATTTTGCACACGTAAAATCACGCTCAGTTCTTGAAAAAAACAGTTGCATGTAATTCCAGTTCTGTGGCGAATAAACCCCCCCCACCAGTATATATTTTAAAATAACGTCTGAGTAGAGAAAGGTGAATCCTCAATAATAAACAAAGCCAGTTAATTTCTTGGAGCACCTCAAAGCAATGTCCCAAATTCAAGGTCTTCTTGCTACTACTTTGCTGATTTTTGTCCTCATATTAGAACAAAAGGAATCTTTTGCCCTCCATCAGCTACAACCTTCTTTTAAATCCCTCCTCTGAGCAACAAGGTTTTCCTGACATTTATTTGTAAAGTTCTTTATTGTGCAAGAGAAAGCACAGAAACTTGAGTAGAGGCCAATATCATTTCAGCTGATGAATCCGTTCTCTCAGAGCTCTGGAGCACCCACATGGTGATAAAGCCATGCTGGATAGAATAACTTAAAATTGAAAGGTTTTCACATACAAATATGAATGAGGTCTGCACCTGAAATCTAATAAATAAGTATAATATTTATAGGATAAAATATAATGTCCTTGGGCTGGACTGCCTGTGGCAGAACTATAAATATTTAGAGGCACAGAAGTACCCTGGACATAAAGGAGAGAAAAGGAGTGTGTACAGATACACATGATGACATGTTTGGCATAAAATCTAACTAAAGGTCACTTTTCCGATATAGATTCATCTTTTCTTATATCTGTTGAGACACTCAAAGGAAAGCCTGAAGAGAAGTTCTGAATTGAGCATCTATATAGTTCATGGGAAGCAAGAAAAACCATGGTCCAAACAACATGACATTTTATAGATTGCTTCCAAGGAATACCTCTGGTAATCCTTAGCTCTTAAGTGAGAATGGCAAAAAACTTTCACCCTAACTTTGAAAAGAAGACACGGATCTGAAATCTTCATTTTCACATTTATAAATGATTCAGTGGAAATTTTTGCATTATCCCTTGGTTATGCCTCTGGTTCAGGCAATATCTCACCATCTCACTATATCAATTAAAGATTTCATTTCATAAGCTTGTTCTTTCTCTCTCTCTTCTCTGTCATATATATGTGTAAGGATTAATAACAAGGGCACCATCAATTGCTGTGCCATGTTCTAAGCATGGGAGAAACAGGCTGAGGGTGATGCTGTGTTTTCTGACCTGAGAACATTATCTTACTCAACAGGTGGATAGTGACTTTTACGGGATGAACTGAATCCCAGGAATCATGTATAAGTGTGTGCATATATAAATATAAATATTATATATACACATAGGGCCTGTAGATGTCTAAGACAAGCCTTCTACTGTAAGATGGGAATGTAGCACCTCAGCAGTAGAGGGGATCAAATGTAGAGAGGCTGCTTCCTTGCTTTCTCAAGTTGGAAAGGCAAGAGAGGAAAGGCAGAGTAAACAAGCATTGACAGAGCTAGGAGCAAGAAAGACGTATATAAATTAATAGCTACACAGAAGTGTATGTCAGCACCTGACTAGACATACAGATTTAGAAATTATTTAATTCAGTTGTCTGGCAAACAGTTACTTTGCAGAAAAAAAAATTGTTCAGAATATGAACAGAGAAGAGATAATTCTGACAATGTCTTGTACAAAGAAAAGGTTATGTTCAAGGCCTAATTTTGCTGGTTGTCTAAACTATTAACTACTTTTTCTATAGGAAAAGTATTCTTTTAGGAAATTCAGAAGGAATTATGTAACATTTTTGAAGGAACATGATATTATTCTTTACTGTCACTGACTTGTCAATATTTGGCCAGATCACCAAATGCTCTATCTACTGTTAATAGATATCTTTGATTTCCTTCTAAAATACCTGAAATGGGTATTAGCCAGCTAAGAGCCCTAGAACAGATTTACAGAAAAGTAATTTTTCTTCAATAAAGACACATGTTATCCAGCATTAGTCACACCAGCAGGTGTATCAGATAATGTCATTCAGTACGTCCAGCTCCTGAGATTTGAATCGACTTGATCTGAAATTTTGGCACTGTTGGGGCAGAAAACAGCTTCCTTTGAGAAAGATTTTATGTTACTACCTGCAACAGCTTACAAAGCTTTTCATTCAGCAAACACTTCTGGGGGCAGGACCAATAATTTTTTTTTCCGTGTTTTGAACCTTGGATGTGATACTTCAACGTATCAAATAAGATGATGTCTCAAGAGCATTTATGTTGGCTTTGTCATACTGAGTAATCAGGTCTTGTTGATTTTTGGAAGCTGTCTGTTGTCTCAGGAAACAAATCAGCAGGTTTATCTTACAGTGACAGATGGTTTGGTTAAAAAATGTGGCAACAACTCCAATGGTGTCATAGTCCTGGCAGCTGGTACTCCAGGGCACACTACGCAGCAGTGTTGACTGAGTGGATGCACTGTTATACGTCCGTGTATCTCTAACCACCTCTTCTTCATTCTTTCTGAGCTGTTAAGAGAACAACTTGCCACAGACCATTTCAAGTGTCCATGGTTTGTGAAGACTCCCTTGTCAGAGGAAAGTTCCCTCCTCTTCAGTGACACAGAAGCAGCAGTGACTCACTGAAAAGGCTTCTTTTAAAAACTTGGAGGAGCAGCAGAAGGCACAAGCACCTAGCTCTTTCCCTCTCTACCCTAGTACAATTAGAATGACTCTTCAGGGTCTCTTTCCCCACTCCTTGCAAATGCCTTTGTCAGTCTCGATGCCATGTCATTTCCTCAGATATACAGCTTCCTCCTTGGACATGTACACACAATTAAGAAAGCACAGGAAGCAGATAAAGAGAAGAAAATGGCATGAAGTGATTCCCAAGCAGCCTAGGTTTAGCAGAAAATGTTATGGTAAAAGGCTAAAGAAGACTGAATGTTTCAAAAGATGAGTATAGGGATAAATAGATACGTAATTATAATGAATTAATTACCAAACATGGAGTTGAAAGACACCACAGAACAGATTAGAGCTATCCTTAATAATTTTCAAAAGGTTTCTTTTAAATAGTCTTTCCTTAATAGAAGGGAAAAGGTATCTGCAACGGAGAAAAAAGGCCTTCTAGTCTAGTTTCTTAAAAGTCAAAATTGAAAGGATTTTCTTAGAAAAGCTTTGTTTCTTCTTCTGTCTTTTTAAAGTAGTAATAATGGGCTCTCTGTATCTTGAATGCCATATTTAGCTGAAATTTCACCTTTTGAGACTCATGACTTTATAATGTTTTATTATTTACATATAAAAATGGGACACACTGTGCACACAGACAGCATGAACCAGTTTCCATGGGACCACAACCATGAAAAAATATAGGCAATAATTCTAAAGAGAGCATTATAAATACTTTTCCAAATATTCTGGGACATGGTCTCTGTTCCTGTCACATTGAAAGAAGAGAAGGTGAGCAAAAAAAGAATTTCATAAAACAGGAGCTGTGCTGTGTAGCAGCAAAGAAAAGTACCAGAGACTAGCAGGCTTTAAATATTTAAATAGTAGTCTCTCTAAACCAACAGACCAGTTTTAAAATTGATGGCTATTTTCTCCTTTTCCCTTCCCCTTCCCCTTTCTCTTTCTTTTTTTTTTTTTAATGACATCTTTTATTTTTCTTTTTAAGCCACAACCTCAGTGACCAGTAGGCAAAAAGGCTTCAAAAGCCCTTTTAAGAATAGAAACTTAAGTCACCACTGCATTTCTGTTCATCTTTCCAAACACTGCCCCATGAGTCTGGATCCCTCACTTGATAACAAGACAGAACAAGTTAACAAGACACTTGGATAATGCAAAAAAACCCCAACCCAAATAAGTAACACTGTCTAAAAGCAGCTGTTTCTCTTCTACCCCCTACCACCTCCAGCCTTCAATTCCATTTTGTAATCCTGTGTACTGATGAAGTGATTGAGGCAAGGGATTTTTATTCCCTTACCTTTGCTTATGGAATATGAATGAAACTACTCTGAGCAACACAATACGTTTCTCCAGGAGTCTTCTGCCTCCATTTTTAATGACAGCTTTCTGCAAAGCGCTCCCTTTAAGGAGATGGACAGGGTTATTTAACAGATGTTTTCTATCTCTTCTAAACCAGGTTTTTCACTACGTCTAGAAAAAATGGCCTGTTTTATGTAATGACAGATTTCTTAAGCCTTGGACAAACTTCAGCTAAGTTACCTATCAGCACTAATGAAGTAGTGCCCTCATTAACATTTCAGGTTCTTTTTATATTCATCAGCTCCATACTGAGAAACTATTGCCATGCAGGATAAAAAGATAATCACATGTGGAACAGGCTGCTGTTTTATGAACAGTCACTATCCTCACCCTGTGTGTCTGAAGGAGAAATGGTCACCCAATAACCACTCCTGCAGCTGAAAGAGGCTAAAGTTCAAAATTTGTGCATTGCACCACTACAGGGAGAAATAGTTGTGTCTGTTTATTGCCTTTCATCTTCCCACCAAAATGTAAAAATTTACAAATAGTATAAAGAAAAGTTTGATACACTAAGATTCACTGGAACCATTTGCTAAGATGGATTTGGAATCCAAATAAACCACTGATTATAGGAAAATACAGGGAAATATCTCAGAAACTGAGTCCATACTTCAGATATTCAAGGCATTTACCATTTCTTTTTTTTTTTTCAACAATCTACACTAGCACAGGTTTGACTCATTTTGGCCAAGAAGAGACCAGCCTATAAGCACACTCTAACTCAATGCTACACCTAATTAAATGCCCAACACTTCATGTTTCTCCTCTAGCAAATTCACAGGGACTAAATACGTAACACATAGTTGCTTGGTCCACCTCAAACAGGTGCTTTCACTTCCTTTTTCCAAGACCTAATGCAAGGTCATCTGCTTTCCTTCCCCCCCACAGACAAGCTTGTCTTCTCCTTTGCTCTTCAGGATACATAAATCTCTGAGCTGAAACCTGAAATAACCATTTTAAATTACAGGAAAGCATTTACAACACATGAAATGGAGAGAGATAAGAGTTCTATCTGAAATGATATTGGTTAACCTTATCTATTGTTCACCTCACAGACACTGCATATCTTGGTTAAAGAAATGACAGTAATGCTGCAATCGCTTTCATACAACAAAAGAAACAGGAAATATCTTAACATATTTACAGTTCATTTCTTCAGGTAGGAGATCACAAGGTAAAATATGCAGGGAGAAGGCCTATATTACTTGTTGGTAAACTGCAATTCAAAACATATTTGCTAGTTTAATTCCTAAAGCTAGCTGGCCAAACATTAAATGCCTGATGGGATGCTGATTGTCATCTTTGTTTACAATTGTTACATGACATCATAGAATCACAGAATGGCCTGGGTTGGAAGGGACCTTAAAGACCATCTGGTTCCAACCCCCTTGCTGTGGGCAGGGACACCTTTCACTAGACAAGGCTGCAGTCCCAACATGGCCTTGACAACTTCCAGGGACTGGTAACCTGTGTCAGTGCCTCACCACCCTCATAGGAAAGCATTTCTTCCTAATATCCAATCTAAACCTACTGTCTTTCAGCTTAAAGCCACTCCCACTTGTCCAGTCACTCTTCGATATAAAAATACTCTAAATGATGCTTTAAAGGCTTTCATAATATTTTATATCCAATTACTGCCACTGCTGTAGGAATTCACTTAGTGGTGAACAACAGAGGGACTGGCCCAGGACATTGCCATTGTAATCTGTCCGGATGAAAAGCTCTGCTGCTCCTCACCCTACTCTCCACAGCACCGAACTGAAAGCACCGAGTTGAAGCACGGAGTTGTAAACCCTGAATTTACAATGGCACCCTCCAAAGCATTCAGATTATAATTCTTGGAGGGAATTCTTAAAAAATGACTATAAATACCCCTACCCCAGGTTCTTTAAATGTTATTATTAATCGAGGAATACTTCCCCCCCCAAAGACTGTCTAGCTTTAATGAACCATTCATGCTGGAGAGATTATCATTTTGTTATCTTAAAAATGAAATAAATAAGGAACAGGTTTTTGCTATTCATTTGTCATTTCATGAACTAAGGGTGACAGAAGTGCTCTGAAATTCTGGAGTATTTCTTTCCTCAGAAATAAGTGTTTCATCCTCACAGTCTCATAGTTATTTTTTTTTTTTTTCCACTCAGTAAAGTGAGGAAAATTCTGCTTCAGAGAAAAGCTACATTTTAAATGCAAGCACTGGCAGGTGAAAAGGTGTGGGCTTTTACTTTCCTGTTTGTTAGTCTTGGCAAAGAAACGAAATTACCATCTGAGAAGGATCACAGCAGTGTATTGCACCTTTCACACTCAGCAGAGCCATGAACATAGCGAGAGAAGAGAGCTGGTTTTTCTTTATAAAACATCTGACTTACTCTGACAACGATCATGACAGATTAGTGGCTGGAACGAGACTGAAAAAAACAAACAACGGCTATACACATTATTTTTTTGTTTTGTAACATTCAACTCTAAATAATGCCTTCCTTTTGTTCTGTACAGGTGACAAAGAGTCGCTCAGAGAGGTTTTTTTTAACTAAATATCTGAAATAAACAGCAAATAATGTCATACCATTATGCAAAGTCATGCAAGGCAACAACATCACATTTTAAAAACCTCTTAGAGAGTTCACTTTCATCTATACTACATGAAAACAAAATCAATTCCCCTTAAAAATAACATAAGTGATCTAGTAATTGAAGCAATCTTTTCAATACAGCTTGTGCAGTGACAGGAGAAAATGCAAAATATTTTTTATTCTCCAGAAAATGGCTCAAAGGCAAAGTGAGCACAGCCCTTTGAGACCTGCAATAATCTACAATGAGGGCAATAGCCATCAAACAGAAAATATAACAGATGGCAGCATGGTTGCTTTACTCTCAGATACAGGTTACTGAACAGATGCCTTTAGGGCTTAATATTAGAGATTTTTTTCCCTTTCTTCTAGACCACGGCATAGCTTTTTGCCCATGCCATTTATAAAACAAATGCAAAACACCATAGGGAAATGAATAAAGTTTCAAATGGCAAAATGTCAGCAGAAACACAAATTTACAGAGGATAATGCGATTATCAATGTCGCTGGTATACAGTGAAACATAACCTTACCCTTTACAGTACACTGTATCCACCACACATTATTTTGAGCTATCTTACACGGTTCAAAAGTATACACATAAAATCTGTTATAAACCCTCCATTTCTTTGCCAGAAAGGTCAACCACCCAATAGACTAAAAGTCAACTTTCTTGCTTACCAGGTTGAAACACTCAAAAGCAGCAAGAATAGAACGGAGAAAAAAATTGTCATACACAAGCAGGGAGATTTCTACAAATATCAGAAAAGATAAAGCATACAGAGATATAAATCACACACTGGTAAAACAGAGAGCAGAAAGAAGATTATTTCTAACTCCTCAGGCACTACAGAGTTCACAACTTGACCAGGTCAAAAATGTATCTTCAAAATATGTTACTGTACTTACACAGATGAGCCTCCTAACATGGATTCAGTCATGATAAAGTGCTGTGATACATTACAAGACCCCCAAGACATACCAGGTTTTCGGGGTCCTGAGTCTTTTCTTTTTGTGACAAGACAAAACACCTTTCGTCTTCAATGAGACATGACTTTCATCTTACAAATGCACACAAAAATACACTTGCGTTGTGGTTTGTTTTTTTTTTTCTTTTTTTTTTTCATAAAATTCTTTTAGGGCAAATTACTACAGTGCCAAGAAAATAAAAGAATCCTCTAGAGATTACACCAGTCTCACTTTCACACTGGGATATTTCAAAAATAAAAATGGTGCATTCTTCAGGGTATTTTAGTACATATTTCTTAGAGCAGTATTTGTTTTACTAAAACTGTATTCCTTAACCAAGTAAGAACAATGTTTAACAAATAAACTGGGCTTCCTTGTTTAAAAAAAAAAAAAGGCACATTATCTGCAGTAAAGAAACATTCAGATGGAAAGTATAGTGACAAGTGGGCGTCAATGTCACTTCCACCATTTTAGGGAAGGAAAGGAAACTGTATTTTTAATAGCCTGGAGGAAAGTTGGAGGAAATACATACGGATAGTGAAATACCTGAAAACAGATATTGCGTGTCAGAGTATTTGCTGTAGCTCATACTGCTTTGCCAGAAATGTGGTGTCAGAAACACCACAGGGAACCTTTCCCAAGTTTCACAGAAATTTTGACATATTTTCCTAGGGAAAGTGGGATAACCTTAAGCTGAGGATGAATAGACATAGTTTGCTTTCATTTTATTATGAACTTTTTATGACCTTATATATCCTCTTTTCTCTGCCTCAATACTCCTTCAGCACTGAGGCTGCTTTCCAACACTTTATAAAATGGTTGGACAGTGTGGCATTGAAGGTCGCTGGAAATCCAAAAGAAAGTCAATTCTATACCCCTCTAGTCAGTTTTTCATCATGCTTGAGCCACCAATACATTAGCTACTAATCAGAAAACAATTTATTTTCCTGGATGACAGTTATGGACACATCACCATCTTTGCCATCTTATTTGAATTATTAAAACAAAATATTAAGAAAATTAATTATAAAAGAAAACCCATCCAACCTACCCTACAGAAAGTAGCTATAGAGTATGCTTTCTTCTTCATTTTCTTTTTCAATGTCTTGAAATATTCTCTTTCCATAGTAAACACACTGACATTAGAAGATTGACTTGGTAATAAAAGGATTTCACATAAAAAAAAGTCTCTTACTTGATAGATTCATTCACAGGAAAACTTATTCCACAATAGAGACATAGATACTAACTGCAAATGTTGAAAAATAACTGATAGTCATTTTAATTTTAGTCTGAAGATGCAAAAGACCTACTCAGATTAGCCAAAAGAAACAAGGGTGCCTCAGCTCTGAGGGTAGCAGGAACGCTATGCTTCGTTTCCAGGCATGTAAATACAAGACAAATACTGAGTAAGTGGAAGAGAATTGTAAGCTACATGATCATTAAGTCAGGAAAGAAACTTCATTAAAGTTTCCATTAAACTGGAAAGAAACTGGCACCCAGGTTACCAGGTTTGCACTTGGCAATGCTCTCAAGGGTGTATAATATGATACTGTAAATATCTGAAAGGTACAAATCCCAATGGGTTGCAGCAGACATAGTGATATGAACAAACCCTTGTAAAGGGAGCCGAATTCATCATACAGCTGGATTTACTTTGAATAAGCAAATGCCTAACTAGATTGTTCAGATTTCAGACACTGAAAGCACAGCTTTTTCTTGCCTCCTTTCCAGTACTAAATATTGCAAGAGATATGAACCCTCCTAAGTCCCCTTTGTTTTTATGCCTAAATACAAAAGGTTAAAAATATGAAACTAACATAGGAAACTCCTTGATTTGACATTCAAACACTATCCTGCATTGAGCCAGCAATATAAATAAAATTCAGGGTCTATTTGCAAACAAGAAGTTCCATGGCTGGCGATATAACCCATCACCAATTACATGCCTCATCTAGTTGAAGAAAGGTAGGCTGACTTTGCTAGAGAAGTGCAGCAGCTGACTTGAGCCTACAGGGACAATTGATTCTGCATGTAAAATACAACAGCAGGCATATTACATACTGCAACGCAAATTTAAGATGTTTACAAATGATTCTTCTCCTTCTCTCCCCATCACTTCTTACTCAAAGCATGCACTACGTTGCAGATTGAGAATAATTTTAGGGGTGAGGGGGGGGAACATCTAGGTAAAATGATTGCCCTTTTTCTGTTTATGTTTACACTCACTTGTGTGTTACCAGACTGTTTCGGTGCTCTGCTTCTAAGGAAAATAGTCTAGTTGTCTTCTGCATCCATTTCAGCTTTCCAGAGCTAACTGCCTTTCCCCCACATGTTCATTATTATATGCTCTGCAGGTTTCACCTCATTTCTCTGAATTTAGGTTGTGTTGACTTAGTTTCTTCACTCATATTAGCACAGAGAAGGTAACATTGTTAGTAGTCAGCCCTTTCCATAACCAACGTATTTGGTGTATTATTTTGAAAGCCATAAGGTGAATAAAAAATATTTTAGAAGAGCCACATATTGGACAGATCTTTTAAAAAGAGTAATAAAGCAGGATTCTAAGCATACAAATTTTGTTTTCCTCTCTCCATTCTTGTCTTCTGTCTTTTGTATGAATGCTTTTGTACCTAAGAGCAGCTAAGCAAAGATGCCTCATTTTTCTGTAGCAACCCTGCCTTCTATTATTCAGATGCAGTAAAAAATGCCTGTTGATAGGAAACAATAATCCATACCATCAAAGCATAAACTAGATTAATTTATGCATCCAGAATTCCTTTGAGACTACCTTTTTTTAGTAAATCAAACAGCAAGAGTTAAAGTGTTCTCTATTGAATTGGTTTAAGTAGAAGTGACAATACAATCTCCAAGTAAGCATAGGAATGACTTCTACCCAAAAAAGGCACAATACCATCATAGTCCCTCACAGCTGTCCTCACAGGACAGAGCACCTGAACATCTCTGAGGTAGACACAAATGTATCTGACAGTTTCTGTGGTACCTGGTGTTCCCTGTATGTGATGCTGTGACGAGCACTGTGCAGAGCTCTTAGCACTCTGCTTATGGGGATTACCATACAGGATATTGCTTGGAGGCCTCTTCTCCTTCTGACTTCTTCTGCTTCTCTTCACTTTTAATTAAGAACAACAACACTCTACAAGAAAGCCAACCCAAGAACCACCTGTCAATCTATAACTTCAAAAGCAGCAATCCTGGGATTTGTGGCTTATACTTTGTAGGAAAAACATTAAATATTATAACATATGCATGGTTGGCCAAAATGTCATTCTGCAACTGTGATACACTAATTATTCATCACAAGTCCTTTTCAGAAAAGCTTCTGCCTAAGACAGATGAGATCACACTCTATGTGACAGCCTTATTTGTTCTCCAGATACATGCTGAAACTTTGCCTGCACAAAAATTATTTCAGAGAGTTTGGCTCTAACTAACCAGGGAACTGTGGCCTGTTTTCTTCACTGTTTATGACTCTGCCAGTCTTTGTCTCACTTGCAGAATTTCAGTGCTCTTGAAAAAAACCCCAACAAATAAGATCAAAAACCCCCAACCCCTTAATAGCTGATATGGGTCCCCAGTAGCAAAGAATTAGTGGAAGGTAAAATAATAGATGCTCAGCAGGTTGAGTCTCTACCAAATATACTTCAATAATCCCTACAAACTAATTCCTAATCTCATCAGAAATTTTGAATGCTTTATTAAAAGATGCATACCATTATCAATCACATGATTCCTGACATTCCCCTCCACAGAAATGAATATTTGACTGGCCCACCTATAATCCTTCTGAAATGTTGGTTCAAAACTTCTTTCTTTTAATAAGATGTTATTAGTTGTCTACAGTTTACAAGTCTGTTTTCTTAAACTTCTGCAAACAATTTATTATTAATTCATATAGCTATTACTACAATTCTTTTGGAGCAGTGAATCTTTTTAAAATGTATGCTTCGTCTCTCAGGGTTCAACGAAAACAGAATATTTAGTATCTCGTATACAAATGTCTTTCTCTGTGTCTTTGTTTCCATGTGAATACATTACTGTTCGGACTCTTTTTATGCCTGCTATATCATTAAAAAAAAGGGTACAATGAGAAACTGAGTTGTCTGAAGATTAGTTCAAAACAGTTATGGCAACTTCAGCGAAAAAACTATCTGCTGAATTTACACCCTGAATAACCTCATGGATCAATTTCACTGATTTTTCTAAAGATGTATCCACGCTGCTGAGAGGGAAAAAACCCCAATGAAACAGTAATACATTCTGTAGTTTTGTAAGCTCCATCACCAAAACACACTTCAGGGCAGCAGGTGTACTAATGTGACAGAGGAGAGTTTTGCTCATTAACTTCAGTGGCTTGAGTTACAATAAGCTTTGACCCTAGTGCATTATCTTCTAATCTTTAGATGAAAGCAGGAAAAGCTACTTATGGTATACCAGGACAGAGAAACAGATGTCAGCTGCTGACCACAAAACAAGTCTTTGATATGCCAAAAAAACAGAGCGCTTTCCAGAAATTCCTATTAAATCTTACTTTTGAGCACATCTCTGACTTTCAAAACATCCACTTACTTGCATGAGCCCAAATATATAAGATTTTTTCATTCTGGGTTAAATGTAAACTCTAACCTGTTTCAATTCCGACTTCACACAGATAAATCATTTTCTGCAGTGAAGGATTTTTCAAACTGATCCTATTTGAGAAGTGTTATTGAACTTCAGAAGAAGAAGAAGAATGTATCTTCAGCATCAATAACTTCAATAAACATCCTATTCTGCTGTCACAACTGTCGATTCTTTACAGCTTATGTGTTTGTGCTACCAAATATTAAAAAAAAAAGTAACCAAAGGAAAAGCATGTTCCTTGTTCAGACATTCTCTCATATATAAGCCCTTCTTTTGTGTTTTTCCTTCAGCTGAGATCTCATTTCAGGAAGATAGCTGGGGAGTGAATATCACAGTCCAGCAACTATTATAAATATTTCACCTATGTTTACAGAAAAAGAATAAAAATTTCCTGTGCACACAGACACTTCAGAAACTTCTTGAAGGCACTCTGTCAGACAATAGAATAACATAAACAGTAGATGAAGTAGATCTATGTTCAGACCTGAAGTACTGCATGAGGACATCCTGTTTGTCCTCAGTTACTGACCTGTGCCAAAAGGCAATGACTGTCCTGAGGCACACAAGCAGAACTTCTTTTTTGTGATTGCACATAAAAACATGTATTTCAACGTTAGGAAATGCCCAGCTGCCATAGTTACCAAATTCAGAGAAACAGTCATTCAGCCCAGTACAGGTTTTATTTCTTGACTACACTCAAAACTACACGTGAAAAATCACTGACATTCTATACTTGTCTCAAAAACAAAACAAAACAAAAAAAAAATTGAAAGAGGTACCTGGGCTTCCATAAGAATCTGTTTTTTGAATTCCCATATAAAGCCAGAAGCCTTTACCATATTAAAACACTACCAAGCTAGAAACAGCAGACAAAACTCTCTGCTATGTGCTGGCTTGGCATAGGTAGGACTGACTTGGAACAGGAGTGGGAGTCACTATTATCTGATTTTGCCATTAGTGTTGGAGAAGGAGCATGTTTGTACCCATCCTTGATGGTATGGCATGTTCACAAGGAGGCTCATCAAGGCGGTTTAGCGAGAGCTTGTTGAGAAGAGCACCTTGTTAAATAATCACCAGCCATGGATGAAGATACAGACCAGGCTTGAAGGGTTTGTGCATCTTTTATGTTATGGATAGATTTTAATAATGTCTATGTTTATTCTGCCCTCCTTTAATACGTCTAGATGAGGAAATAAATAGAAAGGTAATATGATTGTGACACAACAGACAGATACTGCCAATGTTTTTCTGTATATAAGTCAATAAGCTTGTGAAAAAATGTTTCTAGAGGTTCTGTTTTCATCATTCACCCCTCAGCTGGCATCAATGATAGGTCACAATGCTAATGGCAGCCTGGCAATAACTTTGGTGTTTCACTTCTCTACAACACAGTTTTACAGAATTTTTGTCAGCAATTTCATGTCATGGCATGACATCTTGTCATGGCAGAGACCACAAAACACTAGGGTTTAGTTTGACCCATGTTTTCCTTTAGGCCTCCCAGGTACTACTCACATATGCACCAGGAAAAGGTATAGCTTGAGGCAAGGCAAAGCCCTTGAGGATCAAGACCATCAATAGTAAGTTATTCTTGTAAGTAACAAATCAGTGATTTAAAATATGGATTCAGGGAAAACAGCTCTTGAATACTAGGACAGAACTCACTTCACAAAATTCACTTTTATCCCCATCAGCTCCATTCAGATAGACACCATCTTTCCTGTTACTAAAGGGATCCATACATTCTTATGACCACTAGCTCTGACAGTTCTTCTGAGAACTATTTTTCCCAGTACATCATTCTAAGTTTGCCTTTAAAATGAGTTATAAGTATCTAAGCCTGAAATATGCTAGACTGGCAGTTAAGGAAGTTCAGTGGAAGAGAAAAAAGGTGCTAAGCCTGTCAGGCTGAGACAGCGGAATGTTATGAATGCAGTTACCTAGCAAATCTGTCACAGGAGAGAGTTAAGCAAAAAGCAGAACTCGTCTGGAATTCCACAGTAAATCTGAGTGTGGACTATTTGCATTACAAAAAAAGTTTAGAAGCTTTTTATTGAGACCAATCGAGAAATTGAGAAATTATTACATGGTAAGTCCAAAAATGTCAAGGTCAGGTAACTGTTTGGAAAAAATTTCCAGTAATATTGTCCCTCCCTGTTTATAAAGTTGCCAAAAAAGCACAAAATTTAAAGCTGGACAGTGACTCCACTTTGAAAACTACCTAAGAAGCCAAGGATTCTGGTTCATGTCAATATTCAGTACCAAAGTTTGAACCCGAATAACTGAGCAAGAATGCATAAAACATCCAGGATTTTTTGCTTCAGTGCATGTGTATCTGAATAAACAATCTCTTTCAGATAATACACTACGTCTGACTGGAAACAGAGTCGGTCAGGGTCACTAATGATCATTTTTTATTGTAGGTTTACTAACTACTTGCCCTGGTTCCAGCCAGGACAAGGTTAATCTTTTGCAGTAGCTGGGAGGGAACATGGCTAGGACAGGGATATCACCTGTCAGTGCCAGGGTCAGGGAAATCGACTCTCTTCCGAGAAGAGGTTCCTTCTGGTCAAGAAAATGTGGTGGGGGAAGTTGTCTGGTAATGTTTCTTGTCATGGGCTCTTCGTGAACATTTTTGCATATGAATCACTCTCTCTTTTGTACACTTTTGTTATTAATATTTTTTGCTGTTACTGTTTGTTTTCTTATCTCATTGTTATTTCCAGTAAATTGTTCTTATCTCAACTCGTGATCTTTGTCTTTTGTTCCTCCAGTTGGAGGGGGAGAGGGCTAGTGGGGCATGTTTTTCCCGTGGGAGTAATAAATTGGAGAAACCCATTCCTAAACCATGACACTGTTAAATGTTTCATGTTAAACTAGTGTAAATAGATGATTACAGAAATCTCATTTCAACCAACCTCTTTGCTGATGGCCTCAGTAAACCTTTCCAAATCCTCACAACTATAGAGAATACAAAATCCTTTTCCCCAGTGGTGTTTTTTCCAGATAAACACATTTGTACATGACACACATTTGGGGAAAACAAGCCTCAGACAATAGATTTAATCCCTTAGTCTCTCTGGGCTTCAAACTTCATACACTACAAAACAATTGGAAGAAAGGCTAGTCAACCTGCTAAGGGGAAATGTCCAGCTCCCCAGCAATTGAATGACTGGTAGATGAGAAAGAATATGCACATTTTGGAAAGAGAGTGGATAAGAAGATTTTGCTTTCCTAATGGTTTTCATCTAGAGCTAGAAGTGCACAAGTAGGAAAGCATGTCTGCCTCATTACATAACAGCAAGATGCTGGCAGTTCTTTGTGGTTAAATTCTCATTTCACACACCCAGACTGTAAAATCCTACGTGGCAGTACATTGCTCTCCCACCTTTCTACAGAATTAAATGTGGTAAAATTGAGCATTAGACCCTTTCAAAATTCTCATATCAAAGTGCTTTAAATGAGAGATGAATTAGACCATCTGGCTGAGGGAATTCAAACGACTTCCCACTCGCAGTTGGTATTTAACTATAATTAGACCAATCTATCTGAAACTTTTCACTAGACAAACAAAAATGCCATTACACCCTTGCCCTGCACTTCTGTCCTCATGATGCAGTCCTTAAAGTACATAGCTTTTGTTACCTTGGCATCCATAGAATATTTTCACTAGCAGAAGCTGGAAATCTGGAACAAAAAATATTTTCTAAACCTGCTATTGGTTCCAAAGAGGAGTAGGATGGAACTTCCCATTCAATGCAACTTCACTCTGCAGGAGAACAGCCTGGGGAATAAAAAAAACCCACTGAACTCTGTTAGGTGTTGACAGCAGAGGATGACTGTAGTGCTGATCTACAGCTGAAGGGACACACGCTGCTTATGGACTCCAGAAGCAGCACGTGGTAACAAATGTGGATCTCACACGTTAACGTCCATTTAAAATTTGATTTTACAGCACAGCCACCTTGTCACAGCAAGAATGAATATAAATCTGCCTGTAATAGATATTCATTGCTTCTCTGTACACATATTCTAGACACCACATAGGGTCATTTCCCAGTAACTTCGTTACAGGGCATTTCCAAATTAACAGAGTGATTTTATTTTAGCTCTTTTTAGGCCATTTAACCTCTTTTTTACAGCAATTCAGGTGTAAAAATGTGAGAACTTGTTAATTATTATGTGTTTAGGGGATTAGCTAGACTTCTTTTTCTTACATTTGACAGGCAAATCAGCTTTGTGAGGCTGTGAAGTCTTCAGTGATAAAATGTTCCTCTGCGTGTTGTCATCAATTTTTTTTTTTTTTTTTTGACTGCAAAGCAAATGAAAGTTTCCTAGACCCATTAAGGGCTTTTTTTTCAGGACAGTAAAAGGATTTAGAAACTTGCTTTCCTGCCAGTCCAATGTTAACTCATCAAGATACCATGGGGGAGAATGAAGTTCAAGATTAGCATTAAAAAATATCTAAGGTAAAGGAACATGACCTTAGAGGAAACACGAACTGCATAACTTAGATTACAAGGAATTTATTAAATACATCCTACTATATTTAGACAATAAGGAAAGACTAACTTTTATACAGGACATTTTTCTGTCCTTTCTCAGACAAAAATACTATTTACCAGACAATAAGGAATCATTTTCAAACTGTGTAAAGACTTCTGTTTTGCTTCTGAATCACAAAAAATTGTAGAGAATAGGCCAAAAAAATCTGGTATCCCATCAATCATCCTTTTCCATGGAAAAAAATACAAAAAGAATTTCTTTTATCCTTAAGATGCCACATCACATTGTAACTACTCACTTAATCAGAGATCTCGCAGCCTGCTGCCAGTCCTAGTCTCTGCTGTCACTAGCAAACATGTCTTTTTCGGACACGAGTGTGGAGTTACTGTAATCCTGATTCTCATTACTGCTTAGCTACAATAACCTTTCCTTCCAGACAGCTAATATACAATAAATATTTAAGCTACCTAATAAAGACAGCAGAAAAATATCATTCTAAGTTTTCTCTAGTGGTTTCATTTGTACTGGCTAAAAAACTGCTATTGAGAGACCCTGTGTGAAAGAAATGGGGAGAGGATTGCTCTCTCCTGTCACGGGGCTTCCTAGTGACATTTGCTTCAATATTTCTGGGTGAAATCCAAATTAGTTTTGCAAGTAGTCCAATGAAACTATGGCTATCTGTTCCTGAATGGTGAAATTAAATGAAGCTTTTAATCCCAGATTTATTTTAAGGTCAGATTGGTCATGAAATAAATCAAGTAGCAGGAGAAAGAAACTGATTACTCAAGCCATTAGCAGACAGGATGCATAGACACAAAACATAATGACATGGAAAACTTTGCAGGAACTTTCACGAATATGGAAACGGTAAAAACTCATAACTTTTTTTTACTAAAAGAAGAAAAAGCCAGATCAACAAAAAGTATCAACTGAGTAAAAATCATGAACTAGAATAAAGTTTCATTGAATAACAGTGATCCATGGCCTGTAGTAATCCTTGACAAGGACAACAGTTTGCTTGTATTCTTGAATTAAGAATAATAAATGGCATGTGTTATACAGAACAGTTCTGTTTTTGGGAGAGGGAAGTCTTGTGAGTGTATTCATAACAACTTCTGGCCTATCAATTCAAACTTCTTTCTAGAAATCTCATCTTCCCCCTGTATCCTGTCTCCACCAGAACACCCTTCTCCCCAGAAAAGTAATAAAAAAATATTCTCTGGAATTCACCAAGGGCCAGCAGAAATTCTCATCGAATAGGAACATGTGTCTGCTTTACAAATAAAACAGTTGGTTACTCTGATCTGTATCACATCAACACATGGATGGCTCAGAAAGATTGTGACCCAATTCAGTAAATGGTACTTAAATAACGAGGGCCCTAAATAATGCACATTGTTTTCCAACACTCCCTGACAGGAAACAGGTGAGGAAGAAGGCTTGACATGTACTAAAATTCATCTAACAGCAATGACAAAGAGTGAATAGAAAATGTTTTTCTTATTTCAATTTCACAGAATCACAGACTGGCTGAGGTTGGAAGGGACCTCTGGACATCGCCTCGTTCAACCTTCTGTTCAAGCAGGATCACCTTGAACAGGTTGACCAGGACCATGCACAGGCAACTTTTGAATGCCTCCAAGGATGGAGATTCTAACATTCCTCTACATTCATTTCAGAAAAATTATGCTCATCAGAAAAATCAAGAAGCTGTCTTTAAAATGATGCAAACAGAAAAACAAATTGTGTTTCGTTTTTCTTTTTTTAATTTCTAATGAAGACTAAACCTAAAATTTTTGCCAAAAAGTTTTGTTGTGTGTTTTAAATTGTTTTTAGGGCATTCGTTGATGGTCAAAATTTTAACAAGATTGGTGGTCTACATGATCAGGAGAAGAACTTAAATACAAATAGAACACTGATTGGTTTTTCCAAGTTATTGCATAGCACACATTTAATATTTAATATACATACACCTGTGCAGTACTTTGCACATTTTAAAAGCAAAATGGGAAATTATGTAACTAAATTTTACCAAAATCCAGAACATATGCTATATAATAAAAACTTTAATTACTGCAGTTATTTCTTTTTATTTAATTCTTTTTTTAGAAACAAGGCCTTCCTGTCTGTGTATTGCAATGGAGGATTTAAGATCACTCCTTTCTAAGGAGAAGTTAAATTTTATCTTCTGTGTGGCAGACACATGCATGTAATACACCGTTTGTTCTGTCATCCAGTATTCATCCAAGAGTAGTCACTACCACAGCTTTTCTGGAATCAACTCTTCATAGAATGAATTCCATTCTGAAGCAGTAACCATAGCAATACCCTTGTCCACTGAAAATTTTCATTAAACACTGCTTTCATAGATAGCATTAATCATAGCCCTGGTCCTAACCTAGCAATATCAAATAAAATGAAAATCTTTTAATTACATTGAAAAGTTTCAGAATTTACCCTCAAAAATGAAGATGATAAATTTTGGTGTCTCAGAGATTGCACACTAGAAATACCTAAATTTGCAAGGTGCAGGAAGATGCTTAATGACATTTTTGGGGGAATGACACTATCTTTCTAAATATCTACATGCCAAATCACTAATTTCTGGTGGAGTACTAAGAAAGAACAAATCCTAAGAACAAACTAGTATAAAACATCACCACTACCATGCGAAACAC
This sequence comes from Cnemophilus loriae, assembly GCA_013397755.1. Lineage (NCBI taxonomy): Eukaryota > Metazoa > Chordata > Aves > Passeriformes > Corvidae > Cnemophilus > Cnemophilus loriae. Next base: position 1,076,379 of record VZTF01006539.1, on the reverse strand, counting down.
TTTTGGCCACTACTCTTCAAGCCAACAAGTAAATGCAAAAACGAAAGACATGATCAGGGAAAAGAGCCCAAACAAACATGTTTAAAGGAAATTTAAAAAATATTTCATAGGTGGAGCCCTGTGCCAAAGGAAACAGCTTCTAAAAATGCACATAAAAGAGCACATCTGAAGGCAGTACTAACCCTTCTTCTCTTCCATGAATCCTTCTTCTCTTCCAAGAATAGACACATTTGGTCTTATAAATAATTCCCCAAAGAAAATAAGGAGCCCAAAACAGCTAAATAAAAACCATTAACTCAGAAACTTTAGGGAAAGATCTGTCTCCTTTCTCTGCAATGTCCCTGTGGGGACACAAATGGGATTTGACCCTAGCTGAACTTGGCCTTGTCCCTAAATATACGCTGTGCATACTGAGGAAATGCACTTAATCTGAAATGGGCAAACGCCAAACAAGAAAATTCCGAGGATCGACTCTGAGATGAAAGAATTTTGGCAGCTTTTAAAGAATTTTAGGTCTGGAAAACGTATGAGAAAGTTTCCAGGTGAGATTTGCAGTGTTTCCTAGTGTTAGCAACGTTAACAATAAATTCAAGTTAGCTACAACATTGCCAGCACAGTCACTATGGCATTATACTACTTCCATTATGGGATTTGGCAGGTGGTGGCAGGTGGTGGCAAGTGCAGTTTTAAATATAATTAATGTTACTATGAGACACAGGTTTTCTATGTATACATGTCACCCTCTAGGAAAAAAAAAAAAAAGAAAGGAAAAAAAAAGGGGAAGAAAAGATAAAAAAATCTCTTTAAATTGCCTTAGTTAAAAAGGCAAAATTACTTTTTACCCAGTAAAAAAAAAAATAAGTAAATGAGTTTCAAATAATTTGAAATTAGCACTTACACAGGATTGACATAAAAATATAGGTTCTAACAATACTGCAGTATTAAATAATTTCTCATGAAAAAATAAAATTACATTTGAATTGCTATAAAAGTCTTTTTCCTCACTACCATGTTAGAGTAAATTATCAGTGACTCCTTTATGTCAGTCAAATGCTATTAATGTCAAAAACCTTGGTGAAAGAAAGCTTACTATTTTTACATCCGTTTTTTTAAACACTGGTGGATGAGATCCTTAAGTAGGATAAACCAAGCAATAGGACAAGAGGCAATGGGCAGAACCTGAAGCACAGGAAGTTCCACCTGAACATGAGGAAGAACAACTTTACTGTGTGGGTGACTGAGCAGCAGAACAGATTGCCCAGACAGGCTGTGGAGCCTCCCTCACTGGAGAACCACCCAGACACAACCTGTGCCATGTGCTCTAGGACGACCCCGCTTGAGCAGAAAGGCGGGACCAGAAGAGCACTGTGGTCCCTTCCAACCCGATCCATTCTGGGACTCTATATAATTCTGTTGCACAGAATACCAGTTCCAGCCAATAGGTCACGTAATACTTTTTTCCCTGAGGATCCAGATGAGGGTTTCCCAGTCCTATTTGACAAGTAAAGGGTAGTAAGCCCCTCAGGAGCTCTTGCCTACCACTAAGTTTCCCTTTGAAGAATTTACAATGAAAGTCAACAATGGCAAGGCATACGACCTTGATTATTTGGACTTTTATAAAGAATTTGGCAAATTTCCACTAGATAAGCCTCCTTTCAAGGAACATTCCAAAGAAACAAGTGTGACACCAAAGAAAAGGTAGTATAAGAGGAAAAACAATAGTGTGAACTTTTCTGAGTCAATTGCAAACTCCCAAGCAGTATGAAGTAGGCCATCTGCTGCTGCACAAATCACATGTGAAGGATCTTCTGCTTAAAGAGATCTATTGAGCATATGAAATACTGAGACCAAGAGCAATCTTGGAGCCTCCTGACTGCTGTAGTAATTCCTAGAAGAGTGGAATTATTTAGTGACAAAAAGAATAAAAGGAAGGTGTAGAACAGATGTAGATGCATGGAGAATTGATTTGACCAGCAGATAACTATCAGCTGTGATGACTTTTAGCAGATAATAGCTTAAGAGAGTCGAAGAACAATGATCAGGCTCTTCACAATGAAAAGAAGTCTTGCCAGTAAAATCACATTTAAAAATGGGAATAAGACATTACAGTTTAGCTAAGTAAGAAGATATACAATTGAAAGTCACACCTGCTCTCTTCATAGTCAAGGCCAATTCTTCAGAGCATGTGTTGAATGCTTTGTGAGCCTGCTAAGAAGATGCCTCTTGAAGGCCAACTTGTAAGACAGGAGGGATGTGTTGAAAAAGTTCTGGTTTGGTTCTTTTCAACAGCTTCAATTAGGAAAGTCAGGATCTACCATATTATTTCATAGTTTGAAAAAGGAGTAGAAGTCACCTTCTGGAACAATGAATCAATAAACCCGAACAATGCCTAGAAGCATATTTACTGGAATTAATTTTCGGGAAAAAAAAGCAGTCTTATAGATGTCATTAATGGCTGTTGATATTTTTGTTTACATGTGTGTTTAGTTCATGTGTTGATCATCTATTTTAGGGAAGAAATTACAGTACCTTGTCTATAAACAGTATCTGGTCTGGTAAGATTGAGAGGGAAGGGCTCAGATTACCACAACAAATAGACCATACCCCGAAGAACACGTTGTAGAGGACAAAGAGAAACATTAATTATTATCATAACCACTAATCATTTACATCTGTTTCCCTCTTTACTTTTTGCCAGGTAGCGTCTGCTAGACAGCACTGCAACGTACCTTTACTAAACCACAGCCGTGTGATGGTCTTCCACAGGGTAAAGGCAAAGCTCAGTGGACATCAGTTCCTTTGGCTCAATGCATCATATCGTAGATGCTCTCGTATTCTTATACTGAGTTGATGATTATCTTTTGTGGCATGTGAAATTGGTCCTACATAACTCAAGGGAATGGAAGAAATGATACTGCAGTATATTAACACACAAATTAAACACTTAAAAAAAATAATTCACATGTTGAGAGTTATGCACTGCAATCACTGTCTTAAGGGAGAGTGACCAGAATTTCTTCCCACGAGAAAAATGTAGCTTTGGCAATTTACAGATATTCGCTCCATGAGCTGGTGTAATCCCAGAAGTGTTTAAATTAAATGCTACAGATTGATGCAGACAAAGATCACAAAGAGCTGTTAGTCTAACTAAGGAGGAGTAAGAGCAGTGTGAGGCTTTCTCACCCTCAATATGTTGCTCTTTTTCACAGTTCAGTGTTGGTAGTTTACTATTTTTTACACTTCTGCCTTGTTTTCTTCTCCTGTTTAGAATATTTTTATTTTTTCTTTAACAGGAGCTAGACCAAGAACACTTTAGAAAAATTAGAAACAAACCTCACAAGCACAATATTTCTTTCTTGTTCGAGATAGATAAAATGGTAGGGAAAAGCAACTGGCTATTTTAGACTGGTACAACCAGGAGAAATGGAAAGTTGACACACCTGACAGAGCAAACATCTTTTGTGAAGACAAAATACAGAGACCAGAAAGGCCACTGTTGTGGGACTATCCGGGCTGTATAACCTCACTACGCCGAAAGAGAAGAATGTTTCCCTTTCTTCCACTACACTTGGGCAAGCATGAGCAGCAGCACAACCACAAAGCCCTTCAGCAGGCACATGCAGCTCCCCTTCAGCAAAGTCCGTGTACAGCTGAATCCTCTGCAGCCAGGCCGCAGCACAGCTGAGCCATCAGCTGCACAGGAGCAGGGAGGGCAGCACAGAGATGAGCTGTGCCAGGCAGCAGAGGTTTCCAAAACCCTGCCCTGCTCATGACAGCACTGTTCACTCTGCTGTGTCAAAGGACATGGGGGCTGCACAGCAAGGTTCCTGTCTTCACGTAGAAAAGAAAAGACCTATCTCTGTACAGCAGCAAATAATAGGAATTTTGTGCAATTTCATTCCTACCGTTAAAGATTATTAGGCCTTTTTTCTTCCCCCATTGTTATGTAATGGTATTCAAGAAGCAGTAAAGTGGGAGACAATTTAAAACAAACTGACCTCTAATTAACAGTAACACGTGTTACAGATTTGAAAGCGGAAAAAAGAGAGCTTCTTTCACTCGCTTTCACATTACAATTGAAATCTAAGTATGACCAGACAACAGATAACCAGGCAGCTAGAGCTTATAGTGAAAGTCAGATCTATGAATCATAGGAGTGAACTGTAAATTAGGGGATCTACACATTACCTCTTTGGCCTTAAAACATGCCTCGTGTCAACACTGACATTTTTTATCTTTCCAAAATGATATAGGAAATTTACTTATATGGCAATACTTTTTCTGCTATTATTGCTGATTCAAATGAAAGTACCTACGCAGAGAGATAAAGCAGTAACACCATTTCCACGATGTGAAAATCAAGTTATCTTAATGGACAAGAGATACAACTGTCAATGGTATTTCATTTTTAAGTCTGAATCTGAGTAAATTACCATTTATATAAACAAAGACTGGGCAATTCCTTGTACTGACTCAAACAAGCATGTGTAATGCATCTATTAAAGCACATCTAGACAAACACCTGCTATAAAACTACTTCTGAGGAACGACTTAATGTGTCAGTAACATGCTCAGCTTCTGGGCTGCTTAATGGTACAATCTCTACAGATGCCACTGTGGGAACTGAACTCATCTCAACACTTATGTGTAATATCTGACGTGAAGATGTGCTAGAAGGAGTCATAGCCTAATAAAAACATATGTGGTGAAATTATGAGGGGAAAGAGCAACATGAGGAATGAACTTAGAATCATCACACTTTTTTATTCAATGATAGGATCAGCCAGCTACTCAGATTCATAGATGCTGTCCCAGTGCTGTCACATTCTCATTTTTCTCCTGCCTTCCTTTGAACTTGCCTTACTTTCAGCATTACTGAAATGTTATAACATAATGTTATTATGTTAGGTTGTTTTTGGGTTGTTGTTTTTTTAACTAGAGATTGTCTTCCCACGAGCAAAGATTATATTCAGGTACATTTTCAAGGCATAAATTAAAACTATGGGTAGGTTTTCTTTACAAAATTATTACAAGTAATCAGTCTTATCTAAATCATGCATTTTAAGCTGCTGTGGCTCCAAAAGAGTCTCCTTCCTATATTCTGGCAGGATTTCTAGAGACAGATCCTAAAGTTCTTGCTGACGAAGGTAGTAGACCTGCTCAACATTTGATTTCCTTCTTTCATTGGAAACTAGTCTGTGTTTCCAAACACATGGGGGAATTGAGGGAAACAAGTTCACTCACACATGAAGAAACACAGATTGGTACCATCATCTTGTGCTGTTGCAATGTCATTTCACATTGTGCATACTCTGAGTTACACTAACCTATAAACTTGTGACATCCATTGGGTCACAATCACAATGATGACACAGCACAGACACATTGGCTTTGCACAAATCTTCATCACACTAAGCAAATGTGAAAACTTCCCAACACAAAATAAATAAAGTTCCCTATAGATACAACTGCATTGTTCAGGTAGCTGCCACAGATGTTACAGCAATAAGAATTCTTAAGCCTGTTTGAACCATTTCATACTCAATACTAAAATGTTTGCCTCCTATGAACCAAGCATGGTTTTTACAGTAATTTTTTACTTTGGGTGAATTGGCTTGGATTTATACCGGTGGCATTTGTAAAACCATTTCTAGGTTTTGTTTACTTCAATAATGAATGCTTACACTAAAAAAAACAAATAAAAACTTCACCCAACAGATTTTGAATTAAAGCATGTTTCAGTTCCTTAATAGTAATGCAGCACAATGGAATTGATGTGCATTAATAAAATTTACTACAGAAGTATAATAAAACTGAACAAGTTCTCAAGAAGCTTTGCATAATGCACAAAACCAATCAAATTTGAATTATAGTGTACTTTTAAAGAACTGCATTACTCTTAAGAAATAAGGAAAAAGAATCATGGCATTATGACTGCAAAACTGGATTCTTCCTATACATTGCTATTGCCAGGTGTTTTTTAAAACAAGAGAAAAGCTCAGTAATCTTTGCTAGCTTTCAAATAAAATCAACATATTTTAATTATCAATGATCTCTTCTGACACCCCAGACTCTAGAAACCTTCTCATGGCCCTCCAGCCCCCCACAGGCACATGGAAACTCATAAGAAGCATTACATTTACAGTAGAAGAGATCCAATCTCCTCTTCTTCACAGTCACCAAAGTCCAGCAGACAATCTCACTGAAACATGTCAATATGTAAGTCTGTGAACTAAATAAACTACAAAAAGGGAAAGAAATTTGAGAGTCTTCCCAAAAATGTGCATCTGACATCATTGGCAAGACCTCTAGAGCAGACCCTCAGTGCCTTGTGCTAGGTACAGCCAGCTCTTTTGAAACTACACTTGCCTGATGAGCAGAATAATGACCTGAGTTGGATGTGTATTATTATTATTTTTTAATTTTTTTTTAAATTCAGCACACTGCTGAATGCTCCACGAGTTTACAAAACAGCTGCGAATGTTACGGATAGAGAGCGTGAACAGGTGACCTCTCTGTCCATTTTGATTTTAACTGATAAATTTGAACCATCTTGGTAAAACTGGTTACAGGCATGAGCATCAGTTTAATGCATATCCCTGTCTGAAGTTTTAATCAAATTTTTCTATGGAGTTGTGTGGAAAGCTAGTGAAAAGATGTAAAAGGTTATTACTATTATTACTAAAACTATGGAGATTCTTTTTAAAAATAGGAGCACATAGTTCACTTGTAAAACTCACCTTCGAGGGGACACATTTTGTGCAGAAGTCTCTTTTTCAGGATTTGATTCAATTAGCATCTGAAACACAACAAAAAATTCAAGTGGAGGTGTCATCTTTTAGGCTAGGCAACTCTGTTTCCCATTCTTGCTCTGGTTTCTTATCTTCAGAGTAATTTCTTTTGCCATTTAACTGGCTGAATTAACAAATTAGCAAACTGCACCCATCCTGCACAGCAAGTACAGAGACACTGTGTTAACAGAAATCCAATTGTGACAAAAGGCTTAATTCAGCATGTCCAGCACTGTATTTGCCTTTAGGAAGTGGCTGAGTTCTTTAAAACTTTGTGATTCAATTACTCACCTGATGGTAACTGGTTAAGTTAGAGATTCTTCCAATCCATTGTATTCTTCTCCATGTTAGTACCAATCTGTCTTCACACAGTAACTTGCTGACAAACTACTTTATTGTCCACTGCACTCGCTGAAATGAAATTGTGAATGATTTGCAACTAATATATTTCAATTAGTTGAAAAAACAGTAAAAATAATTACAGTATTTCAAATAAATTTGTGTTGCCACAGCTTTATTTAAATGCAGTTTTCAAAAGCTTTTAGTAATTAGCAATATATTCACTGCTCTCACGAAGAACCTGTAAATACAAATACTTTTTAATTTCCTATGAAGCATAAAGTTAATCCATATCCTGACAAACTTTTATTATTCTACCCAGGCAGTGGAAGTTTTAAATAAGAATAAAGGAAATCCAGTTCTTGTCCATGTGCCCAAAACAGGCAAAATTTTTCCTACTATCATTATAGTCCATTTTCCTCAGTCTTGTACAATAACCCAATTTTCATACAAGCAAACTAATGACACTAATTCATTTCCTTCTAAACTAAGCATATCTGTGCCTCGACCCAAAATAACTCCTTTCAAAGACTGTATAATATTTTATTGCATTGAGCTTTGTATTCCTTACTTTCCAATGAAACTGACATTTTGTAATTCCACACATTCTCAGAAGAGCACAAGGATTAATCACTGTGTCTGAAAATCTCCAAATTTATATCACTATCTTTGCGTATCTATAAATACATGTGCAGAACTGTAAGATCAAGAAAAAACAACAAATGACAGCAACACCATAAAAATAGTCAAGGGCTCCCGAATGCTTTCTGCATGACTGTAGTCATGAGGACAGACATCTGTGCAAATTTTTGCATTTTATGGAAAGCAGGAAAAAGCTTCTGAATGGTTTGGGCATTTAGTACGCTTATATTATCAGCCTTTGCCTCGATTTATTCTAGCTGCTCCTGATTTCCTGCATTTCTTTAATGCAAGAAAGAAGCGCACAGTGAAGTAGCTTCCAGTACATTTGGTATCATGAAAAATAAGCAACACCACAGTGTTAACCCATAGACAGTTACCTATCTTTTACCAAACAAATTAAGACTCATACTTTCAACTTCTTCTCTGGCTTTTCCTCAGGAATATGCAACAATTCGATTTTTTTCTTGCTGCTGTTTTAGTTTTGGACCACAAAAATTACCCAAAATTATCCATATTCTCCACTGTCACTGTTCTTTAATGAATTTAACTATCTTGACTTACTTCAGAATTTATCCTAAGCAGCTTTAATACTCAGGGACCAAAATGCATGCATACTCCCTCCTCTTTCAGTTCAGTGGGGAATTTTGAGGGAAGAAAGAATATAAACTTCTATCATGTTCTTCTGCATGACAGTTGCTTTCAGAAAGGTCTTCATACTGTAATCCCTTTAGACAAAACACATTATGAATTCTCTTTAATTCTCCTAATATCACAAGTTTTAATGAAACACATTTTCAGTTTGTCATCTAAGGACCACTTGTCACATGAAAAAACTTCCCCACAACAGTACTTACTGTATCAGCCAATAATGACAACACTTTTTCTTTAGCTTCTTTATTTAAAATCAGTTTATATATCAGTGAATTTCAGTCATAAGAAACTGTTCTCTGACAAAATCCCAGTATCAGAATGGTAAACTCTTAACTATTTTTATTTAAGAAAATAACACAACTATGCCCCACAAATTATGACAGAGCTGGAAAAGAAGTCTCTCTCTCTCTCTCTTTCTTTACTATGCAATGAAGACAATGTCATAAAAGTACATAACAAAGCTATAGAAAAATCAGGGAATTTACAGAAAACTATAAGCTCCCTGTGGGTTTTGCCCCATTCAAATATTTTTAATGGAAATAAAACATTAATGGCTTTATTCAAATAAATACATATTTTAATAGGTAAAATAGATCTGAAACATGAATTCTTCCTGATTCTAAATTTCAGACTATGTAAAAAGTCAAAATGATGGGCTATACTGGCCAAAGGTTGGTTACAAGAGTTTTTATTTTGCAAACTATACAGAAACAGTAAAAAAAGAAAACGCAATATACTTTTCAATATTACATAAGATAAACATTAGATTTAGTATTTACTGTGTAGAAATTAATTCAAATAAGAATCTGATTTTCCTTTTAATTAATGATGGGAAACCAGTGATTCATTTTAAAATTATACAACCTGTAGTAATACATCATACAGGTCATGTCGATTTTATCGTGGGCAGAAAGAAATGGATAGGATATGAATGAAGATGGTGGAGTCCCAAAATGTCTACACAATTAATCAACATGCTAACATAAATACAGTGAATAAAGTAATTTTCTCTACAGTCAAATCTTAAGTGCTACTCTACACAATAGGTATAATCTAGACCACATGGTAATTACATAATAATAGGAAAAAAATTAAAATAATCCATTTTCTTCATTCCAGCAGCAGTACCTATACTGGTATTATTTTGGTAATTGGGTGTGCTTAGCTATTGCCTAACATCCTATACTGGTATGCATGCTAAAACCTCTCTAGCTCTAGTTTGCAAGGCACCTTTACAATACGTTCTAAGTTTCTGCACTAGTAACAGAAAACAACATGAATTAAGATAAAAAGCAAAACTATTTCCTGAAATAAGAAAATAAAAAGCATCATTATACATTTATTAAAAACTACCTTGAGGCAAGTAACAATACTCTGAAATACAGTCATGTATAAAGGTAATACAATTTTAAGCAAATCTTTTTCCCCATGTAAATATTTTACGCTAGTCTGATTAGAGAGAAATACAGAGAAACCACAAAGGGTGAAGCAATGTTTAAGTAAATAATGATAAAGCTTATATGACCTTGACATGAAACCAAGAAAAGGAAGGACAAGAAAATTTTAGAATTACAGAACTGGTGCTTGTCCACGCTACTGCTTTTGAAAAATCCTTTCAATAATCTAGCCATTTCCTAATAAAAACGTAACTATAAATGCAAACCCAAAGGAGGACTTTACTATAGCTTTCCCTCCTGATTTGTCTCCATACCTTTGGTTAATCAAAGGCTGGTTGAGATGCTACTTGTGCACCAATGTTTTTCTACTGCAATACATTTCTTATTCATTAAATGGACAACTGCAGGGCCTAAAACACTGACGGAACTGAAGTTTACATTATGCATTCTGAAGAGAACATGCACAGTTCCAAATAAGGGCAAATATCTTTTCAGCAGAATTTTAAAGAGACTGGTTGGCTTTCTAGTGTGTTTTGCACGTACATATATTTTCAGTAGCACATAACATTTTTTTTCTTCAGGCTAAAATTCCAATGCGTTTTCTTCAGCGCAATGGCATTTAAAAACTCAAAAGCACATGATATAATTATTCTTATTTAAACAAAAAAAGTCTATGACTCCAGCTGCGATGTTTGATATAATCATACAAAATATACATATTTGTTAGAACCCTTTTGATCTTGGAGAGCAAAGGGATTTTATGAAATAACATCTTGTGAAATTTAGAAAGGTACAACATATGGACTCCTTAATATCATCAAATATATCCATCGTGATCATCGTCATCATCATCATCATCTCCTTCATCTTCATCATCATCTTCAATTTCATCTTCATCATTCATTATTTCATCTTCATCATCTTCATCATCTGTCCATTCATGGAAATCGCCAGAGGCAAAATCACCTGAAGTCTCTAAATCGATAGCTAAAAAGGTATGATAGTTATAGAAAAGACTCACAAGATACACTACATATTTATAGTATATTTTACATAATCATACAAAAGGCACACCAGAATATTTACTTTCAGGACAGCTACAGAGCGTGACATAAAAATAAAATATAAATAATATGAAGATTCTCTTGTCATTAAAAATCCACCTCAATATTGAATGAAATCCTCAATGTTAACAAAAGGAGACAAATTTTATGGATTTGTAGAACTATAATGAGTGCTAGGAACAATTAAAAAAGAATTAAGTCCAACTTCCACATGACAATAAGGACTACTGATAATATACACTGACTATTGTTCACTTCTTACATATTATCTTGAACTATATCAAACTGTCCATTTATCTAGAAAGTATCCTGGATCAGATGGACAATAGGCCTGAGCTTGTACCTCAAATACTGTGTTCAATTTACTCTCTGCTTCAGGCTATGTTCTTTTGTTGGAGAAGAAGTGAAAAGGAGTCATAAATGACTTTTTTTTTTTAAAAAAGAGGAAAAATACTTTTTTTTTTTTTTCATCTTTTATATCTGGGACATCAAATAAAGGTGACATGGGAATTCTTGGAAGAAGCTGCACAGTGCTGTAGGGAAGGGAAAAATAAGGGAAGATTTAGTGTGCTAAAAACTTTTGGCAATTCCCTCAAATATAAACTGAAAAAAATGTCAAATCGAATTCACTAGCATGCTGATTACCCAAAGGAATTTCATGAAACATTCTGGGACTTATCTAATGCTGCTCTAGAAAATGATTTTTTCCTGGGTTTATGTACTCTATGCCAAGCCCATATAAGGGGTCTATTAATAGTTGACAAAGTGACAGGAGTTCCAAAAAATAATGAAGCAATAACAATTACAAATTATAATTTGTTATTTTTTGTATCAAAATCCATGTAGTTGGGTCCCACACTTCTTACTGAAGAAATTTAACCTGGTTGGCAATGAAAAGGAACAACATCTCTAAACCAAACACCACAAAAGGTTCTCAACTTACCACATTCCGCTGCGCCATTTGTTCTGGATCCTGACACCTCATTGCCATATCTGTCAACACACCAGCACTGCCCTAGGCTTCCATGGCACTGGCTTGGTTTGTAATACCCATCCTCATCACAGAAGGGGATGTACTGCCCTGCAGTGTAGGTACATATTGACGTTGAATACATTTATTAAAATCCATGTCTTGGCCAATGTCACGATTATAGCAGAAAGCAATCACCTTTTGCTGTTTCATCCTTCCAGACTCTACACTGACTGCTTTAGTAGTACTTAATTCAGCTGACCCAAAGTGACTGAATGTATCAAATGTGGGAAGGAAAATAATACATGTCAGTCTTGGACTGATTTCAAGAAATAAAGTGAGTGATCTTCATTTAAATTATTTGTTGATCCTGTGATACATATTTCTTACTTTCTGAGTATCTCAGTCCGAATTTTCACCATATTCTGGTGAAAAGGCTCAAATGTAGGACCCACTTCTGAATGGGAAGTTCTATCATCTGTGGAGTACAAACAAGTCCAAATAGTAAGGGCCAGACTTCCTGACTAACAAACCATCTGCTACAAGGAGTTATTTGTGCTCAATATGTATTTTACAAACCACTTATTTACACACTAATATTTAATTATTCCACCACAGAAGATAAAAGCAGCATAACACACCACAAAAAACTGTAAAAATTAATACTAAATTTGAATTTATACATACAAGAGGGGCTTATTTTGCAAGGCAGTGACTTGCCTACAGCTGAATAATCTACTGTATATCACTTGGACCAAATGGAGACCACAATGAACAAAATATTCATATGAAAGCATTTGAAGTGTATAGTTCTTGTTAGAAACCATCCTTATGAGAAATACAGTTTTGACTGCTTCAGGCCAAGCCTTTTATTGCAGCTTTTACACAGTGGCTAGTGGTAAACGAAGACTTTACACTTCAGAAACATTGATGAGGTATAAACTGATTCACAACAAAGATTTCAATTACTTACAGAATATTACAGTTAAAGGATCAGCAGAGATACTACTTTAGGAGTACCTTATGCTGTCTCCGCTGTAACTGTAAAAATGTACCTTCTGTCAGGGTAATAAAACAGATGTAAGAGCTTTTGGTAGGTATGGTAATAAAACCAAGTTTAATAGCTTTCAAAAATTTCATAAATTTTGTTGCTGAGATTTACTGTGGTCTATCTTCATTGGATTAATATTGATTTTGTGTTGCTGTTTAACTAGGATTATTTATGTAAGTAATAAAACTTTCAAAAGAATGATCTATGGCTTACCTAGGAGCTTCTTTCCTCCTTGCTGCTTCTGAATGTTGCTGAGCTCTGTCTGGCAAGGTGGGTCTAAAACAACATAAAAAATGTTAAACAGGTTACACAGTATCTAGGACAGAAAGCACATGACTACATTTTCACAGTTTGCTATGTTGTAAGGTCACTCTAACCACTAATCTTATGAAACACTTTATCTGAAATAAAAGAATTACCACACCTTGCTACAGCTTCAGAATTATGAATCTGCACACCGCCATTGACTTGTGCAGAACACCACTCCCAGTTAACTCATCTCCAAGTGAGCATCTAGTCACTAGTCTGGAGGATCGAGGAATGCTAGACCAAAATAGTAACTCTATCACATCCTACTTTACTGGTCTATAAAAACCAGAGTGCAACTGTGAAGCTTGCCTCATGTATTGGTTAAAAACAGGATGGCTCTTTTAATTTCTTCCCTTCTGTCCTTTTTAGAAGTCATGTTCAAATTTTGCATTTCATATACCATACTAAGAAAACAGGACCTTTTTCTTCACCGAAGTCTGCGAGATTGTGATTCTCTGGCAACAATTTAAGACTGGATCCCGTGAGTACGAAGCCCCATGTGCAGCAAACTAACTTAAAAACGGAGGCCAAACTTTAGATAGCTTTAAGAAGAAGAATATGTATTAAAATTCAGCATTCCGTTCTTTAGTTATAGCCTATTCCAGTTCCGAATAATTTAATTTTCTACTACCCGTAAAAGAAAGTCGCAGTACGCCCCATGAATGGGAAGAAAATAAGATGTGAATGTGTTTACATCACTGTTGAATAAGTGAAGGAATCAAAGACAGCAAAGCACTAATTATTCTCTGAACACTTGCACTGTGTACCACATTAGACCATCAGCACCACGGCATTTCTCATTCTGAACCAGCAATAGAATTACTGAGTTTACTCACAGTCATCTTCAGCTTGCACTGTTCCCAGACAAAATCTTACATTCCATTAAGATTAAATGCATATTCCATTTTAGCAGACTCTGATAATTTATAACACATCTTTGCCATGTACTTAACTCAAGGATCCCTTTTGTTCTGATCTGGTTTAAAGATGAGTAAGACTGGCCTAGCCCATTGATGCAGAACACATGGAAGACCAGAACTCAGTCACTGTGTACGGCACCATGGTGACAAATGCCTAGATGAAGTGGGGATCAAAACTAAACTTCTGGTGAATACAGAGCCTCTCGGCTGGCACAGCCTAGGTTTTCCAGTACACCTTTGGTATTATCTAAGAGAGCAAATGAAAACGAGTAGACAATAATAACCCCTTACTGACAGCAGGCTCTTTATTTCTCTCGGTTTTACATTTTAAATAACATTTACATATCCAATACATTTAAAGAAGCTTGTAAGTGTTTCTGGTGGCCCCCCACTCTGGTGGGCCAGGCTTTTACACTAAATCTTTAATGATTCTTTTTAGAGCGAAGGCCTTAAGAGTAGGCTCCACTTTCAAAATCCTGTCAAAAGGAGTCAACGCCAGAAGAAATTTTCAAGAGTTGTCTTTCCAGACAACCAACCAGTTTTCTCTGTGTGCTCTTGAAAAATCACTGAGATTTGACATCATTAGGTGGTTATTGGGTTCTAAGAATTCAGTCTTTGAGTATTTACTGAGGCTACATAAAATTTTACTTTTTTTGCTGTAAGAAGTACTTTGATGATGATAATGCTCACTGTTTCATTACCTTTCAAAACTAAGGTCTCTATCTTTCCCAATATTTGAAGATTGAAAGTCTTAATGCTACAACATTCTGAGGATCAATTATTTCTTAAACTAAAGGTATTTTCTACTACCATTAATCTAATAAATGACAGCCATTTATCATACAAATATCACAGGTTATAAAGATCTAGGATTGGGGTGGATTTGGCAGGGTTAGGTTAATGGCTGGATTATGTCCCATAACCTTTCCCATCTATCCTATTCTATCCTATCCTATTCTATCCTATTCTATCTGATGTTATCCTATCCTGTCCCGTCCCTTCCTCTCTTCCAAAAGAGATAGGAAATATGCCAATAGAGAAGAATTAGTCAAATAGGAAGAATAGATATATCTTTTTCTATGAAAAATAATCCTAAATTAGAAACACAGATCTGCACACATAAGCACTAGCATGTGGAAATGTAAAAATTATGGATGATGCCTAAAGAAAAAAATCTTTTCTAGCTATAAATCTTTGGTGGCATAATTACAAAAATGAATACCACTAACCAAGAGGTAACAAGGCAACATGAGATAGTTACTTACCCAAAACACTCTTCTTCTCAGAAGCTAGGTCTTCAAGATTCAGACTTAAGCTTTGCTTCTCAGGATAAAACAGCAAAAACTCTTAACAATACTAAATCACTCTGGAGCTCAAAACAGTCAAAGAGAATGGCAGGCTAGAAATTCAACCAGTTCCTTTTGGCTCACAGCATATTCTTTTTCCTCTCTTCCCAAATCATAATGCCTCCCTCTTAATTTGCAGGTTAGTTCCTAAGTTTGAAAAGCTTTTTTTAAGATTTCTGAAATTATTTCAATGAAAAAAGCAGTCACTGGACAACTTATTGCAGTCTTGAGCCAAGGAGAAAAAAAAAAAAAAATCCTTTACAAAAATCAGTAAGGTAGCTTCTTTCGAAACAGAAATGAATCTGACATCAGTCTTTCTGAAAATCTGAATACAAACAAGGTATCTAATCATCTTCATTCTTAATCTGCTTTCACAGATGTGGCAGGAATTGTCCTTCTGATAATATCAGTGCATGGCTAGGAGTGAATCACGAACCACGTAACACCAGCCATCCACAGTCCATCAGTGCTCAACATACTGGTGTACACCAGAGTATCCAGTGCTATTAACGCCGGCCCTTGAGACATCAATATCCACTCACATCAAGAAGTGCTTTAAGGCTAGCACTATTAAGCTCTGATTTACCAAAATGGCACATTAACAGATCAACTGGAGTCAGACTGGTAGGTTTGACAAATAAAGTCTATGATTTTTAACAGATAGGTCTCAAGGAGCTGTTACCTACACAGTGAGCCTCCAACTTTCAGAGATTCTCCTTCTTACTCAAACACAAAACAGTGACTTTTTACCTATCAAGTAGATAATATTTGGCAGAGGTTCCAGAATATGGTCCACTGCAGATAATGCTGCCTTGTGATGTCTAGCCTGTACTGGGGGTCAAGCAGTATAATTGTTAGACATCCAAGGTTTGCACTTCAGGGATCTAAAGCATCAATACTACACTTCAAGAAGTCTTCCAGGGGATCTCATTTATGATCATCATTTATCTTGATAAAGGCATGTTACATCTTCCTTTATAACCATCTATAAACATATTTGAAGTCCTTGCAATCTTAAGATTGGTAAATACAAATCATGATAATTATCGTTCTTCTGTAAGAGGGACTGCTTTTAAAGTCATGAAGACGTCTTCCAGGCATGACAGACAGAAGAGGCTGTAAGAAAATGCATCTAGAGAATTGCTAGACTAATAGATCCATGCAGAGGCCTGCAGTAAAGAAATACTTTGCTGCTAAGCATTAATATTCCCAGCAAAACTGGCTACTCTCCTACTCTGAATCAGTGATGCAACAAAACAAGGCTGCAGTAATGAATTACGGGCAGAAAAAAAATTCAACCTATAAAAAGGCTAACATTGCAGAGGCCTCAGCATTTAGGTAAGCACTAAAGTGTCAAGTTAGCATTGAACACCTAAGAAAGTAAGTTCTGAAGATGGGCACTGAAACACTTGCATGGGTTGTTGAAACTAGAGGGCCATAGTGACCAAAGTGTACAAAAAGACTTGCAAAGAGCACCAGCACAGTGCAGATTTTGATGTATTGCAGAAATGCATTTTAGTGCCTTGGATATATCTCAGAAATACTAAACTACATTTAAAGCAGAATAAGGGCAAGAAAAAATGCAATAAACATGACTAGACTGTACCTACGTTTTTAAGTATTAGTCAAGGTGGGACAACTACTACAGAAAGATGATGTCCACAAGAAAATCTGACTTCAGGATTCATAAAATTGTTTATATTGACTAGAAGTTGTTAATAATGTGCAGTAATAGGTCTAGTGTAGTGTAACGCGCCATGATGGATCTCAAGCAGAAAGAAAGAATGAAGAAGAGTTTCAAGTACTTGTCTGATCCCAGCAGTCTTGCACGGTCAAACTAAGATCAAAGACCATGAGGGCTTCTCAGATAATGATTCAAGCAAATATTATGTAGTTTTAAAAAAACACAATGAAATTGCTATCCCAGTATGACACATATGGTTGACTAAATTTTGTATTTCCTTTTGAACACCGTTAATCAACAACAGTACTGTAAAACCACTGATCTGCCCAGAAAGCACTACTAAGTTCAATGAATGGCTTGACTACTAAGCTGCTCTACATGGCCTGAAGCACTCTGTTAATATCAACTTATTTCAATAAACATCAGAAAGAAGCTGCTGAATTTCTCAGCTTTTCCAACTCTTTGTTATCAATAGCAAAGGCTGAGTTAAAGGCCTTATTTAGATCATTCCATCAAGCAAAACAACGAAACATGAACATATTCCAAGGTTCGGCATAACAATGGAAATTGCAAACAGAGAATTCAGTGAGTCACTAACACACCAGGGAGTTAGGGCTCAGACAGTTGTGCAACAACTAACAGTAAGACATGACAAAAGAAGACTATAAGATTCTTTTTTCTTCTTACACCGAAAAAAGGAGAATACATATTTTGATTACAGTGTTAATTTGGAAGGATGAAGTGCATGTTTAATGTGCAAGGGTTCCTGAAACTGAGATTTCACTTAATATACAATGTTTAGGAGACGTCTCTTTTACTATATACTCAAACACACTCTGGTATAAAAGTCTATCTAATCTGTTTGAAATCAGCACCTTATCTCAACACAATTATCAAGACAGTGAGGAAACTGGTAAAAAAGGGAAGAAAAGCTTGATAATTTTGGGCCCTGCAATGTGAAGAATCAGTGTCACTGAAAGATGGATCTCTTGCGGTACCATTAAGACTGTAGTGTTTAGATCAGTCTTTACAATACCATCCTCAGGTTCTAGCTGGACACTGAGCAAGTATTTTACACAAAATGTGTTTATAGGTAAGAAAATGCAAAACTACTTGAAACTGATCTGTGGAAATGTTTTCTTAATGCCTTGGTCATGCCATGCATGCATTATATGAAATTGGTGGAAAAACCTTGTACCACAGTAGGCCACACATAATCTGCTGTACTTCCCCTGGCAATTGAAGAGAATTATACTGCCCTCCAAAGAGTAAGGGTATTTATATATTAAGCTGAAATGATTGTGGTGTTTTTTATTTTATAGAGCAATGAACTAAACACATTATGTTCTTTAAGAGCTACATTAGTTCTGGGATGGGTTATTTTCAATTTGCTAGTGTTGCTAGCAGTACATACATGCTTATAAAAAATAACAAAAAAGTTTTTGTTCTACTACAAAACAAACAAGTTATTTTGAAAGTTTAAATGTTAACTTTTTAAAGAGAAAGTTACCAAAGAAAAATCTGCTATTTAGTATTTATCTACCAAAGTACAGATTTATTTTTATTTAGATTTACAACTGGCAGATGTAGCATGATAAAAACCTTTATTTCCATAGAAATCAGAATGAAACCATAAATGTTTCATGAATGCGAATGGGAATTTATCATGAGATTTTTAAGGGTACAAGTGAGATTTAAAAACTGATACTAAAATTTTCAAAAAGGCTGAATTAACTTGGCAAACTTTCCACTAAATCAGGTTTATCTCTTCTACTGGCAGTAGAAATTTGAACCCTGTTTGCTGTTTATCCTTTAGAAAAACTCCCTCATGTTAGTAAGAAAAATGCAGGGGTTATTCTGACCAATTTCAGACAATATTTAATGAGTGAATTTCTTGATACGTTACAACTAGCTTGATTATATAATTTATGTGATGTCTCACCTATGTCTGAATCGTTATATATTCCTCAGGAAAACAATGCTTATAGGTTGTGTTTATTTGTCTAATCAAAATCACATCAGAACATTAACAAGAGATTCAACTAGGCAATAAAAACCAACTGGTTTTAGGTCCAAATGACTGGAAATAACTTTATCCATAATGTTCATTCAACTATTTTATTAGGCTCACTGAACATTAAGATACCCTACATTAGCAATAAAAAAAGTTTATTTTGTAATGGAGGCAAAGTAGATTGGGAAAGAAATAATTTAAGTAATTTTGTTCTTTATTTTCATCTCTTTTGCTCTACATACGTACTAAACTTTGGCATGAGGAACAATATAGCTTTAAAAGCATTAGTGGCAGTGCTGCACTTTATTTAGAATCCTTGAATTTCCAGCAAGCCTTTCCATTTAGCTTCAGTCGTTTGGCTTTTTTGTTTGTTTGTTTGTTTGTTTGGGGTTTTTTTTTTACTTCATTTTAGGTATTCACCATAGGTCACAAGGTTTAACACAAATTCACTGTACAGCATTTAAGAGCTTGTAGTTCACTGTAATTTTCTTAATACATTAAAAAAAGATAAAGCCCAACAAGGTCAGCCATATACATACGTAGGTTGTTCTCATCTTTTACCTTGCTGCCTTTGGAAGCAGTAGCACCACTCATTGTTAGATATCAAACTGTCTTTGTATGTGTCACAAGAATTGAAGAACGCCCTGGTGCATGGCTCGTTCTTGTCAAGGTAAATGCTTCCAAGTTCTGACTGGTCCAACAACAGGTCATAGTTCGTATCAAGCCTATTAAACATCCAGCCGAGGGAGTCTTTGCAAATTGGCAAAATGCTGGTGTCAAATCCTAAGAGGCAAAACAAAAATAATAAAAATTATATAGCAGAAAAGCTAGAGCGGCTGCTTATCCTGGCTACACAAAAGAATGCTGCATCATGGAAATAGTTCTGGTGTTACATAGATACCGTACATAAAGAGTGTATGCTACTGAAATGCACACAGAAATTGTATGTCAGATTCACTTTTAAAGTCACTAAATTAACCTGCTAAAAAAATTAATCTTACCACTAGCCTCAAAGCATTTAGAAATATGAGTTTTCGTGTCAAATGTTATACCTATAGCACACACATTATGTACAGTAATAAATGATACACAGTGATTTCCTGGAAAATAATACCAATGACGAATTTAAGTGATATTATAAATCAGGAGAATGAAACTTAAGTGGTTTGCAAAGTTTACAGAACTAAGAAGAGAATAAATTCCAGGTAGCTTGTAGGAGTCCGTGCTTGGGTTTCTTTTTCATTCTGATAACATACATTTAAATCTATGACAAAGGAACATGATAGTCAGCTCCAGCAACGCTTTGAAAATTATATTTTCTCTTCACATGGTTACCTTCTATCTTCGAGGAGGCCATGGAAAAATGATTGCTAAAAGCAGCCCAGTATCATACTTACCTATACAGCTTGCAACTTCCTAAATCACTGCTTGAAAAAATGGCCAAATGGAACAGGCTGTAGCCAGACCTCACACCTCCTATTTATATTTCCTGCATGAACTTTAAAGTACATGCAGACTTGCCTATGGAAATGAAAGGAAAATGCAGAAACCACCAGGCCTCCTGCCTCTGTCGAAGACATGAGCAGCAGGTGATACACACACTTTTTTCTGGTTCATGTGCTGTGGGTCGTGCCACAGGCCAGCGTGGCCAGGCAGTTGAGTACACACCCTAACACAAAACAAGATTTAGTGCTATTAAACACCATTATTCTCAAAACTTTTAAGTTAAAACTGAGCACTGGAAAAATGAGATTGGTAGGTACAGCTATAGAAAAGTTGACGTGAGAGTACTCAGGAATTCTCAATTTCTACTGCTGTTGAAAATCAAGCCTGCCTGCCCTTGCTGGTGTTCTGACAAAAATAAACAAATCTGAAAAGTGCTTCTATACTGCCAAAAAGGTTTAAACCAGTAATTGTATTTAGAAGTCATTAGATGTCCTTTTAGATATATATTGGTATATGGAAATGCCTACACTGTGGTAGAATAACCACAGTGGAAAGCAAAAGAAAGCTGATAGCATCAAAACTCCCTGTGGAAGTCAGACCAACACATAAACTCCCTTTCCCCAGAAATCCTAAATTAACTATGACTTTTCATCAGGGTGATTTCACTTTTTCTAGTTCCTTGATGATCTGTTACATTAATTATTATTTTTGTTTGATGGAAAGAAGAGAAAAAAATAAATTAAAAAATAAAAAAAGCCAGCCATTTGATATTTATGAAGTTTTGATGTGTTTAACACAATTAAAAAACATAGCCAAGCATTCAGTCAAAGGTCTCTCTTCGTTCCTCTTCAGCCTCTGATAAAACATCAAGACAAAACTTATTTTCTGTGGATTATGAAGAACAGTGAGATACAGGACCCAACTGCATGAACAAGGATATAGAGTAAATGTCATATGCAACCTTATCTGTAAAAGGTATCAGAATTATTCAACGAGTGCTTCTGATTAGGAAAAATCTGGAAGGTTCCTCCATCTTAAAACATTTTGTCTAAGGATTAATGTTCAGTGTAACATCATTTACCCGTAAGATTCTGTTCCTGAAGGCCTCTTAACACTTTCTCTCCTAATTCTGCTTTTAGCTAGAGATCCTCCTCATGACCTTGGATACCAAAAGAGGTGAACATGAAACATACTGTTACCTATCCTACCTTTTGCGTACCTGCATGACAGGAGAAATTATTCTTGTACTCACAAATTTTTTCGGAATTTAGCACTCTGGCCAGCTCACCAAACTCTAATAGAAGGGCCAGAAATAGAGCAACTATGATTTTAAATAATAAGATGCCAACTAGAAGGGAATTTAAGATAAAAGCCACTTTAAAGGTGTATTTAAGGATAGACCTTCTGGGCCAAAGTAAGCAATCGTAGATAATACCTCTGCATGTGAAAATTTCAGCTTAAGTTTCTTGAAAGAGGCACCACTTTCAAGCTTGGGACAAAATATTTTTAAATTAGCATTTGTGGTTCATGCTGGCAAAGCTCACATCATATAGTATTTTTATTTTAGGATACTAGAAGGCAGTTTCATGTTTTTAATAAACTATACTAAGGAAAAGCAGAAAGCCCCCAAAATATCTGCTTATTTTATAGAATCACAGAATATGCTGAGTTGGAAGGCACCCACAAGGATAATCGAGTCCAACTCCTCAGTCAGTTACAAATTATACTCTAAAAAGAAATAAATTTATCTGAAGAATAGTGAAAGAGAACTGAACATTTGAAAGGTGTACCCACCACTAAATTAAAGTTGGAACAATATTACAAAACTGTGTAAGAGTTTATCCCTATTTTTTCCTTGATTTCCTTAACCAGCATTAGCCTGTGACTGGAGTTCATCCTCTGTTCCCATTCCTCAATTTTTTTCTCACTTTTATCTATATAGCTTTTATATTTTTTAAAAAGTGATGTCCCACCAGCATCTTTTCTATTACATTTGTCATAATTAAGGACAAAGCTTGATATTAAAAAATTTGCATTGGAGTCAGCAATATAACTAAAAGGCAGATCATTTTATTATGGATCACTGATATCAACAGGATCGCACCAGAAAAATGTTATTATGTTCTAATATTTTCAATAAATCCTGTCAAAGTTCAACATAACCATAGCTGAATAATTAAATATAGAGTTTGAAGTCTGATATTCATGACATACTCTACCTAGTAGATAGGAATATATTATTCTGGTACATCAGAACTAATAAACCTACTTCAAACAGTAACATTTTATATAAGAAAAACTTACAAAACTGTCAGTCTATCTGTTAAATAGCATCAGATACTGGAGGAAAAAGCACTGTCGATCATGTGGTCTAACTTTCTAATAAATAAGTGTTTGATTTAATAATTTCTAAAACAGATCATGCTTTACCTTGAAAGTAATTTATGTTTCTTTTTTCAGAGTTCAACTCTGAAGTAGTTTGTATTTTCATTTACAGCCCAGGTATATTTGTTGTTGTTTTTACTAGTTTTTTGTTCTTCCTCTTCTTTAGTATATACAATTTTAGTGCAGTTTTTAGAGAAAAATCACATTTCTTCTTAGTTTTCATTTGTCTTGTTTCATCAAGCCAAACTCCTTCACAACCATCAGCCACTGCAGTATAGAAATGTCTGAAATCTATGTCAAATACTAGTTTTGCTCAAATAAATAAAATAAATAAACATGGCTCAAGTATTTCACAGGTAAACCAGGCAGGTGTTGACAGAGATAGAAGCAGCTTTTTTTGATATAAAATGGAGCACTCCACCTCTTCCAGAACTGCTGCACCATGAAAAGATCATCACTTTAGGCCTATATGCACATTATCAACTCTTCTAGAGATTATCGTGGTAAAATTCTTGGTTCATTTTAAAAGAACCTTTACTGAACTTTCCAAACTTAAAATTATCAGAAGTACTTTCTCTCAACACTGACTTTCGTCCTCTATTATAATATCAATAAAATAATTGAATATTGAAGGTGATATACTTGAGAACAAATAAAGCCCTGAAGTACATATCTAGAGTTTAATATCTGCTAACATGGTTTGACATGTGAAGGGGTCAGGTGATACAGAACTAAGAATCAAAAAATTACCAGATGACCTAGACCTAGGAAATTATTGCTCAAATCACACACTTTGTACATTATCACTTTGAACACCAACTAGAATGCTGGTTTCAGACATTTTTCACAGTTGTAACAAAAGCAATACGCAGAAACTAAGGGGGAATAATTAGTATAATTGAATGATAGAAATTTATTCTTGATGATTAAATACCACAACATTATGCTGAGGAGAGCAAAAACCACTGCTCGGATGACTAAATTATGAAAGATGATTTTCTCTTTCATTTTAACTACTTACTTAAAATCTATTTCCATATACCATAATGAAGTGAATTTTTATGAACTATTTCTGAACACTGTCTAAAAAATGTGAAGTACCAGCTTATGCTCTTTCTCTGGTCAAAACAATCCCAAGGGAAAAATTATTAAGAAATATAACCATCCTCCATGGCTTACACACTAGGCATTCAAAACATTTGCTCAAAAGGAACCAACAGAAATCCTCCTCTTCCTGGTTACTTTGCAGGGAAGAATTTCAAGTCTTATCTGTTCCAATGTGAAAGTATTGTTTGCCTGCTTATTAAGCACATAAATAATGTGTACGTTGAGGAAGACAGCTTTTGAAACCATGTGGAAATCAAAACAGCATACATACATGAGGCTCACATATTGCATTATACAGAAATTGTTTATCAAATATGCCAAGAAGTGCACATTTTTTTCCAATACCAGTATGCTGTCTGAAGCAATAAAAGACACTAGCAAATCATATATGTGAATAAACACACATGCACTCTTTGCCAGACTCCTGGCTGACATCTAGACCACGGATTTGACCTGTTCAGTGTGCAAGCTGCATAGCAAGGTTTTCTCTTGTAATGGATTTCTGTAATATTCTGGTTAGCAGAAAACATTCAGTGAACAGCGTCTCACACCTGAGTCCTACTGTGCACAAGCTGGGAAAATGTTTTCCTTCCTAAAGCAATCAGGACAGAGCAGAGCAGGAAAGACTAAAATAAAGAGGACAACTGAATGCTTTTGTACTTGATCACAAAAGTGCTGATCTCGGTGAGCCTCATATGGCTCCACAGTGGCCCAAGAAGGAGACAGATTCAGGCAGAACACTCTCTGTCCCCTGTCAGAGGCTGTAATACATTCCTGCTCACTATGATTACACGGACAAGAGCAGAGCCCAGGTTAGGGCAAGACACAGAATCACAGAACATCCTGAGTTGGAAGGGATCCATAAGAATCATCAAAGACCAACTCCTGGCCCTGGAGAACAGGGGGAAGGTACCAAAGGTATTTTGATAAACCTAGGAAAACTGACTCTCATGTCACAACAAAAAGTACAAGAGAAAGAAATAAAGCACAACTGCAATCCCTTAAACACCTCTGAAAGTTTGCATTCTGAAGTCTCTTCCAGAGAGTGTGTTAAAGAATTTTATATGGAGGTGAGGTAAGAAAAAGCAAGATGAATTTTATTCCTAGGAGCTATCAGTTTCCTAATAGATTCTGATCACGTGAAATTTGTTATTTGGGACACCAGATTAACCGTTTTATTAACAAGACTGACTGTTAGAGAAAAGTAGATAACTGAGGATAAAGAAATAAAATAAAATGCTATAATACAGACCCATGTGTTTCATTGTGTATAAGGATAATTCTGTACAAAAGATTGAGTCAAAACCAACTTCAGTAAACAACACTGATATAGTTCATTTAGAGACTTAACTTTAAGTAGAGATGGATTAATTAAAATTCCTGTTCAGAATTACTTCTAGGCTGGATTTCTTCTTCCAGACTCTTGCTTTAAGGATGCCTTTGCATGAGCTAACCTGATACATCCAGAAATTCATTGGAAGAACTTTTTCTTTCTAGCAAACTAGAACTACGGTTCAGGTTATCAGCATGTTCAACTTTGCAGTACAGCTTTATGGGACATTTTCTGAAATAATCTCAGGAATTAGACAAATTCTCAAGCCATCAGTGTTTTGAAGACATCAAAAATACTGTTTAAAACCACAATTCTTTCTAGCTCTAGGAGTTCTTTCCTTACTCTAGCAGTAAGGAAAGCCTTATTGTTCTTCTTATGAGTTCTGTCTGTACCTCAGGGTTTTCAAATACGCTTCAGAAATGAAGATCAGGGAAATATAATTTATCACTGCACAATGTCAGCTTGTCTCTTCATCAGTAAGGAACATAGGATAGTCAGAATGAAATAAAAGTCTTCAAGCAAAATATTAAGTTGCTTATTTACTTTTCTTTACAAAATTAGTCTTTCCCTCCTGCAATTTTGTATAGAGATTTGTCAATTTTAGTGTAATAATATCTTACTATGCTAGTTCTAGACAAGCCAATTATAAGAAATTTTCTTTCAGACTTCTTGTATTTTTAGATTATTTTCAAAATTATTAGGGTATTAGACTCCAAATAATCATATTATTTCCAAGCCATAAGAAGATTCTCTATTACCTTTGGCTTCTGGTCTTTCATCTTCTAACATGACAAGGTGCACAAGTATTCTTCAGAAATAGGCTGCCTGTTAGCAGAAATATTTGTGGGACTACAGTATTTTTTGTGCTTTGCATATGATGCATTAATTTTGTGTTTTATCACACAAAATTAATATAGAAATAGAACAAATCTTTTAATAGACCTTAAACAGGTATATAAAATGTCACTTGATTTTTTAACTCCGCATATTCCAATCCACAAGCGAAAAATAATGGGGGTATTATTGTAGCATGGGGGTCAAATATTCTTTTCCCCTTTGTGTCATCTGTTTAGACCATAAATGGCCTGAGGAAAAGATTTAAGTGTGTATGTAGCATCTATATTATTGATACTTTTAGATCTATTACATTGGACCACATCTGGACCCAAAAAGGATTCTGGAAATAAAATCCTATTATTTCTTGAAATATCCTACTCTGGATTACTAATAACATTCTGCTTTGGAAGAAAATGTCAGTAAGACAGAATTACATCACTCTTGTAAAAACACAACCGTGTAGGCACCTGAGATTTTTAACTTGTTATCAGCATGTTGACAGCTCTAGCAGAACACTATTAAACACTATGGTTTGGTTTGCTTAGGTAATATTAATGATTGTATGGACAAACGTGGACTATTTAATAGCTGGAACAACTCCAAAAAAGCACCAGCAAGGCACTTTAAACTTGCACCACATCTGCCTTGGTCAGAAGGACTGTGCTCAACTCTTTTAATATATCCTGTCCCAAATGCCACAGAGAGACTGAAATATGAAAAATCCTAAATACAAACAGACAACCAGAGAGGATGTCACAAACTGCTTCTTTAAATGCAGAATGGTTTTCGGTGAGGAAGGAACTTTATGACAAGAATACAGGAAAGCCTAGGGGAAAGGGTGACAAAACAGATTTTTAACTGCCCAAGGGTAATGAACAACTCCAGGGATCTGTTAGAATACTTAGGACTCTAAAAGGGGAAGTTGCATTCAGGTGGCTTTTCGTTGCAGCTGCTATTCTGCACAGATCACTAAGTCTCATGGGCTAAGTGTAAAGTCATTATACATGACAAGAAGTTCTTTGCAAGATTCATTTGTAGGTGTAGCTTTCTGGCATCTCCAAAATAGGGGTTGGACAGCCCTGGCATAGCTGGCTATCAATACAGCTGGATGCCCTGATGCCTATCAATAGGCCCGATGTCTTGGACCTCCTATGACTTTGGAAATAGACATTGAGGGATATGACTCNTATGACTCAAGAGCTTTGCTCTTCAAGAACAGTTTTAAGAATTTTTGAATGGTATTAGAAAGGAAATAACCATGTTGAATGGTTATCATATTTTTTTTGGTTTTTGTGTGAAACAGAAAGGGACATAGTGACATAATATTTTCTTCTAAACAACAGACATGTTCATTTCTCATAAGATGCAGTACATATTTTGCTGCCTTAAATGAGAAATTTTTAAGTACTGAAATCTACATACCAGGAAAAACAAACAGCACTAGTGAAACCAGTTTTAAAATAATTTGTGCATCCCCAAATCCACAAGTGAAAAAACCTCCTTCTGAACATATATTCAATTGCTTTCTGTCTATAGATGGACTGCCTTCCTGCAGTAGACTGTCAAATTGTCACAAACGTGTAAATATTGGCTATTTATAAAATTGAGCAAATACTGCACAAATAGGATGTTTAATATCTAAACCCAGTATTTTTTCACAATTAGCTATATGCAACTTGAGTAACTGACCACAGTACTGAAACATTAGCCAATCAATAGTTATTGTTCAAATGTGAAACACTAGGTTTTTGTTGAATACCTCATTTTTGGAAAAGAAAAAGAAGAAAATATAGGACAAACTGAATGTCTCACATGCAACCATTTTGTAAAACTTGATTTGCTTTATTTTAGTAGAAAGAAAATAAACATCCCAAAGCCTATCATCAAACTTCGATCAAATTTAGAGTCAGTTATAAATTAACACTTTGTATAACATTCCAAATTCTGGTTCCATGATAAAAATCTAAGTCAAACATTTCTGACAGCATGATGCTGACAGGTAATTTAAAGTCTGTAATACACAGGAAACAGAATTTTCCACAGATTGTACTTTCTCACCTGCTGATGAAAAAGAGCCTTGCAAAGACTATTCCGAGCCATCCAAATCAACTCTTAATTCTATCTCTCAAAAAATGGTAGAATATCAGGCAATCCAAATTGTGCCATAAATTTCAGATAACTCCTAAAATATCTGCAGATTCTTTACACTGCCAAAGGAGAGAACATTATGGCTTTGAAGGCTTCCAAAATTGACGATGTCCAAAAATCCGCAAGATTCTTGCATTTTTAGCCTCACATACTAAAATCTTAGATCTTAAGTCTAAATATAGTCTTTGATTGCTATTATAAAGTAAAAATTTGCGAACAAACAAGTGACATAATAAATACGTCTATATTATATCCACGTACACATCACAGTACAAATGCCTGTCTCAAGTAGAGATAGTAGGTCTTACCAAAACCACCTGTGTGCTTAAGGAAAAAAGCCAAGGAAGATGTCTAAGGGAAATCTTAAGAACTTCACGTTTGCAGTACATCTCACTGTATTTGAAGTATTAATTATGAACTTTACTTTCTTGCATTACATAAAATCCGATTTCTTGAAACACTGACTTGTTATTTATGCAGGACACGATACTTAATAGCTCTACAGTTGCTTCCTTTATCATTGCCCACATTTCAAAGTGAGCGTTCAGCAAGAAACAGGACCCTACATGATGTTTCAGCTGACTTTCAACTGAGCAATGCACTAACCTACATTATTAGATACATTTTTTTTTTTTTTTTTACTATACAATAAATTCTTACTTAAGGGCTGCAAACTTTGTATTTCTATTGCTTTCACTACTGCATGAGAAGCAGGTCACACGCCAGTTATGGGCACCAACCAGAATATAAATTGGAAATACATGGGTCTAAATGTGGGGTTTTTTCAGTATCAATAAAAAGTGACATTACTGTACTACCACCTTACCTCAGAAACAGTATTTCTCAATGTTCAGAAAAGTATTCCCAGATAAGACAGAACTATCTTTAATTCATTGCGTTTTACAGAATTATTCAGATTTCCTTAGCACTGAAGACATCACACAATGAAATGTCATTTCCAATTAAGTGAAATTAATGGATTTCTTGAAAAAAAAGAAAAAGTAATGCTACAAATTGAATCAAACAAAACCTAAAAACATCTCAAATACTTCAAAAGCTAAAAATAAAATAAGTAAGGTAAGAAGCCAGTGGTCGCCAAGTTCTGTGAAACACACTCTGGAAGAATTCGTAGTTTGCTCTTCATATTAGTGAAAGGTAGAGTTTTATGGCTTATGAAATCCAATTTGACTCCACAGTAGGACTTCACTTTTTGAACTATTAATGCACACTTAAACTGCTTTTTTTTTTTAAATAAGCCTTTTGATGATTACATTTTAAACCGTAACTACTTTCCACAACAAAAAAACTATTTAAATATTTGAGGGGTTAAAAACAAATTATGCCCCCTACCGTTTACACTTCATTAGTACTCCTGAGTATTTTCCAGTTTCAAGTATAACCCTAAGAATTCCTTTTTACTTACAAGCTTCTTTTCCATCTGTTTTTCCGTACCAGTACCTACATTGACATCAACTAGCAAAGATGGGTCACACATAATTAACGCTCCTTTATTTTATTTCTTTAAATTTGACAGCATTCACAAATTAAAGCATTGTGAATGGTAGCTGTCCTGCCAAATGATACTGAAAGTTTAAAGTGAACATCTTGTATTTGTTCTAAGCCATAAATAGGAAACCAACTTCAGAAAAGCCCAAAGCTATAGTTTTGTGCACATGCCTATTTAAAGCACATGAGAATAAGGCAAGTATTAGCAATGGAAAAACAAAAGAACAGAAAAGGATCAAAGAAAACATCAAATAAGACAAGCAGAAGTCACTTACTGCTTCTTTCAGGCCTTTGAACAATCCTAGTCTTCTTATTCTGAATTCCACTTTCATGAAGTGCCTTAAACCAATCTCTCAATCTGTTTGCAACTTCCCTGAATTCCAGGTCACTGCACACTGAAAAACATAATGCAGAGTTGTTTAATGTTCTTCTCCAGAGTGCTAAATAGAACTTTTCAAATTATGCTAAAAAAGAAATCCCCCAAACCCCCACAAAAACCAAACCCCATATAATAATACAAACATATATGTTCCACAGCTTTTTTAATTAATTAAATTCAGTTGCATTGCTTAGCTATGCCTTCAAAACCCAGTGAAGGTCCTCAGAAATAAATGCCTGGTGTATAAAGGAATTATAAAATTACAGATACCTAGAAATTAAAAACTTCCTTTGCAAACTACTATGAACAGTTGTAGCACAGGTATTTTCACACCTTACTGCAGATGAGGCTGAGACACCCATGACAGTCTTTAGTCTTTTCATTCCCACATTCATTAAGGCAATACTAATGCAAGCCCTACCAAAACAGGTCAGAGATGTAATTCAGGCAGGGAATCATGAACACCCAACCTGCTTTCATACGCTGAGGTATGAAAAGAGGAAGTAGGATTGACAGCAGAAGTGTTTCAACAGTGTGCTGGAAGTTTATACCATGGAATGGAGTTTCACAGGCCACTCGTGAGCACATAACAGCAAACGGGCAGCTGTACAGCCACTCGGTGATGGAAAGGATGGACTCTTTGACCAGTAATAGCAAAGGAAGAAAAAGCACACCAGACCAAAGAGAGCATCTGTAACACCAAGAGCAGCAGATTCATAGCAGACTGGCTGAAGTGCTGTACAGTACTGGCAGTTCGTACTGAAGCCAGGAACAGAAGTAGATATTAGAGAGAGATGTGCAGTCAAGAGGCTTATTCACTGAGAAGACAAAGAAAGGGCGTGCTTGAAGCAAGTAGATATCCCTCCCAGAACTCCATCTTCCCATGTGCTTGGGAAAAGCTAAGAGAAGACAAAAGAAATAACAGTACCTGGAGAAAGACAAGCACAGAAAAGACACTGGATGTATCCCTCCTAATGTAACAAAATACCTTCCACTGCCATTCTCAATAGCTATGATTTCCAAATTGGGATCACTTTCCGGGTCTACCTGTAACTGAATAAGCTACAAGCTGAAGAGCTCATGCCTAAGCTAGCAGAGCTTCACAGTTACACTCCTGAAAATAAATCTCTAGTTTGTTTACTTTTCCTTCCTTGTGTAGCAATCCATTAGATTATGCACTTCATTAGATTGAACAACATTGTGAAACACCTATTTGTATTTCACAATAAGATAGAAACATGTACATTATGTCAACAGCTATCAATGTCTGTATAACCGCACGCATCTAAGCATTGGATTAATTGTTCTTTACTGAAGTCTCTCTTGATACTTTGATTCTACCCATGAAAGACTTAAGCACTATCTACCTATACATACATTTGCATATGTTATGGACTGACATTTTTATAAAAATTGTGTTTGTGCTTCTCTCCTGTGTAACAGCACTATTTCTTTTCTGATATTTTATGGGGAACTGGTAAAAAAAAAAAGATAAATAGGCATGTGTACTCAAAAATGTATTACAACAACCAGACGAAAACGGTCTCCCGATCCAAGACTACATATCATAATTCAAACATGTGGGATGTCTATGTTTGCTATGATGACTCCTTCCTGTAACAACCCATGCAGTCAGCTGATAGGTCAGCACAAAGAATCAGCTATCAACTCGGGACACCCTGCTCCTCTTTAATTTCTCCTTCCACTACAGCAGTATATTGGGTTTGTACAGACAGGTTTAGGTAGAAGGAGGCTACAGGGCCTTCTGTAGAAGGCTACCTGAAGCTTCCCCCATGTCCAGCAGAGTCAATGTCAGCTGGCTCCAGGACAGACCCATCGCTGGCCAAGGCCGAGCCAATCAGGAATTCAGAGTAACTCCTCTGTGATAACAGATTTTAAGAAGGAAAATATTTGTTGCACAGATGTTATTGCAGCCAGAGAAGAGTGGGGTGAGAATATGTGAGAGGAACAACTGTGCAGACACCAAGGTCAGTGGAGAAGGAGGGGCAGGAGGTGCTTCAGGCACCGGAGCTGAGATTCCCCTGCAGCCCAGGGTGCAGACCATGGTGAAGCAGCTGTGCCCCTGCATCCTGTGGTGGGCCATGGAGATGCAGAGATCCACCTGCAGTCCCTGGAGGAGATACAGGCCAGAGCAGATAGATGCCTGAAAAAGAAAGCTGTGAACCCGTGGAAAACCCTTGCTGGGGCAGGCTCCTGCAGGACCTGCAGCCCTTGGAGTGAGGAGCTCACACTGGAGCAGGTTTCTTGGTAGGACTTGTGACCCTTTGGGGGATCCACCCTGGAGCAGGCTGTGCCTGAAGGACTGCACCTCGTGGAAGAGTGACCCACACTGGAGCAGTTCATGGAGAACTGTTGCCTGCGGGATGAACTCTTGGAGAAGTTCATGGAGAACTACCTTGTATGGGAGGGACCCCATGGGGGAGCAGGGGAATGACTCCTCTCCCTGACCACTGGGACAAACATCGTGTGATGAACTGACTGAAACACCCACTCCCTGTCTCCCTGCCCAGCTGGACAGGAGGAGGTAGAGCTCAGGAAGGAGGGAGGGGTAGGGGGGGAAGGTGTTTTTAAGATTTATTTTACTTCTCATTGTCCTGAATTTTTAGTAATAAATTCAATTAGTACCCTCAAATTGATTTGGTTTTGACTGTGGCAGTATTGGGTGAGAGACCTTTCCTGGTCCTTATCCCAACTCATGAACCCTTCACTATGTTTTCTCACCCCTGTCCACATGCAGAGGAGAGTTATAGAGTGGCTTTGGTGGGTGCCTGGTATCCAGCCTGAGTCAATCCACTACAAGGTGAAATAGAGTAATACTGTTGCCTTCCCTAACCACCCTCCTTTGGTTTAAGAGAAAGACTTTTAGAATTGAATCAAAGGGTATGGAGCACAGCACAAACATTAGCAGTACCTAGCCTGCCATCTAACCACTTTGATTTATCTACCCAGCACAGTACTGTTTAAAACCACCACAGGACCCAGAAATAACATTTTCTGGCTATTTTCTTCTAAAATCTCTATATGCAGTGATACTCTGATTAACCTCTGATGCTGAGACAACCTACTCTGAGCCTGCATATAAATTCATCATTTACAGGCACAGACACACACATAAACATCCATATATATGTGTGTGTGTGTGTGTGTGTGTGTATACATGTATGACGCAGACCATGAGACCATTATCAATTACAAGTAAAAACTGAAAAACATTAAGAGAAAGATTCATGTGGCATCTCCATGTTTGAGAGAATGTATGACTTTCTCCTTTCTGTAGAAGTAGCAAAATAAACACACCGAAGCTAATAAACTCATGAAGGTGTAAAAACAAGGTATTAAGAAAATGAGACAGTACATCTTTGGCTATTTGGTATAAGAATAAAATAGCATTGTTTCAGCATGGTACAATATGACACAGAACATGGTTATGCTTGCATATGGTCCCCTCCAAATATTCTGTTACATTATATTGCTTGAAGCACTTCTGAAGCATAAAAACAATCAGATGCAAAAAATTCAGTTTTTATATTGTGATTACTATGACAAAAAGCCAGTATTATCCCGACAAGAATATGAGAATATATCAAAAAACCCGTAGACTGACAAAGCAGAAAATGCACAAGTAGGTAAGAACTATGGGGTATCAGTAGTGACAAACAGATCGTTAAAGTTGCACAGCTTTTTCTATAGTTTGAAATTAGCATTTGAGCACCTCTGGGCCAAAACCTCCCATTTCCCCAGGTACAAGGCGACTGAACTACTTAAGCCATAACAGTGGCAGAAAAGCTGCACTCTTTGCCCCCTTGGTTTTCAGTTAATAAAATAATTTATGAAAAAATACCTACTTAGAGGATAGTCAGCAATGACTTCACTGTACCCAAGTCACTCTGGACAAGGAATTTTTTGGTAATAGGAGATATTTTTGCCCATACTGAGTAGAGACTAAATGCTCAGACATTCTGCCCAACAAAAAAAAAACAATGCTGCGCATACAGAAGTAATGCTAAAAAATGCATTGATTTTTGCCACATACATCCCTGCCTGTGAACATATATGACTACAATTCCTGGAAAATAAGAGAATTTTTAGGTCATTCAAAAAATAAAAAATGGTAATGCTTAAATATTAGCTTTATCTATAATCAGATCTTCGACCATCTCTGTATCACATTAGTACACAGATTCCATATTACTTCTTTATATGATAAATGTAATAACAAGAACGACAGCAACTAACAATAATAATAATAATACGGAATTTTTCCTTCCTTTTCGTTTCATAATAAAGTCATACTTCTACACTGTGGCCGAAATGACCAAAGCAATATTTGCACATTCTGAGTAAACTGAGGGCCTCAGTCTAGAGGAAGAACCCTATTTAAAGTTCCATATATACAACGGAAAAACTGAAGTCTTACAACGTGAGTTATTAAACAAGCAAAAAAGAATTTCTAACATCTTCCACATTAAAGACATGACTTTGAATGTCAAATTACTTCAACTATTTCATTTTTTTTTTCTAAAAGCACTTACCACACTTAAGATTTTTGTTCCTGTTTTGACATGTAAAAACAAAAGAAGCAGCTAAATAGCCTTTAAAATAGTAAAATAAACAATTTAATTTTGTCTCACACAGAAACTTATCAACAAGTTTCATCCAACTTTTCAAGAATATTCAGATGAACATGTAACAGATGTAAAAGACTGAAGTCTAAAAAGCAGCTTTCAGAAAGTCATAAGAAGCAGAGAGCAATATCCAGACATTACCAGAGTTACCAATACAACTTGCTTTCCAGAGAAGCTGGGCTGCAGAATGTAACTGTGATACGACACAAAAAAATGTCAGATATATTTACTGATAATGTATACATTTGGCTTTATTTCTAATCTGTATCCTGGCTCAGTACAGTACTTGCCTCAGCTCTGCACCTTAACTCAGATGGATTTACGTGAATAAACTTCATATTCTGTAAAAAAGATGATCAACCTAACAATCCATTTACTATAATGTTATTTGCCATTGAAACATGCTTGCTTGGCATCATGCTGTATGATGAAAAATTATATTAATTCATGAGCTGATACATACCAGAAAATGTTTAGGGACTTTTCATCCCAGTGACGAGGTTGTAAAGATACATGGTAGTGAAATTCTTGTGCGAATTTGTCTGTACTGATTTAAAATAGGTCAAGATGAGGTAATTCAGATCTATTCAGACTATTATTTCACCTGATAGACTGGGAGATGAATCTTTAATGGCAAAAGACAGACAGTAAAGGTTGTAGAAGGTTAGAGAGTAATCAAAAAATGCATATTAAATCACATGAATCCGCTCAGGAACCGGCCAAGAAGTACTTCTGTTTTTGTATAATGCCAATGCAAGGCAATCCTGCTATTACAATCAATTTTAGTAGCCATTAAGAGAATTAGTACAAGGTAATACGAAGTCACTAGCTCAAAGGTTACTGGAGTCTACTGTCATTTCAAGCAATGAGACTGTCTTCTAAAATTAATAGCTATGGCTATGCAAAAAAATGAAGGTATCTGAAAACTTAAAAGTACTTAATCCAGATATATCTTTACGACAAATATTATTTAAATGTTAGGTGGAACCAACTGTTCAATCTGTTTTCACATAGAGTAAATGTTATGATTTGTGTTGGCATTTGAACATACTCTACAGACTGAAAGTAAAATATTTGAAAATGCTGTGTCACCCTGAGTTGTTTCAGTGCCTTTCAGCTCAAGCTAATTAATGAAGTAAAAATAGCGTTACTGAAAGCTGCAAAGACATATTTTAGCACTAGCATAATGGATTGAATTCCCTAACATATTTAAAACAGTCTCGGCTTCCTGACATAAGAGAAAGTAAGTTATTTTAACAGCGCTTACTTTTTATGTAAACACAGACATATCAAAAATTATCTGTAGCTTAGAAAGTATTGAATGGACACAGACATAATGAGCACACTGAAATACTGTTATATCAAGGAGCAGCTTTTGCTAAGTGAAGGGTCAAAAAAGTGATGTTGGAAAAAAAAAAGAAGCGAGAAGCACACCGCACACTATACAGATGATCTTCCTCAGCACACACAATCTCATTCAATCAGGGCAGAACTATACTCATGTATACATGTATACATACAATTCATGTATACAATAAAATAACCAGGAAGTAAATATAAAGAGAATACATAGAAATACAGAAATACAGAGAATACATAGAAAACTTGAAGAACAGGGTACACATCAACCATGTTTTAGAGTCAACTAGTAATTACTCCATGTGAGATAGGCAACTTATCAGTCAGTGTGTGCTAAAGCAAGACTTCTTGCTATTCAAACTTTTTTAACATACTGCAATCACTGCAAATAACTTACAGAAACATTGCAATTAAAAACCAATATGATATGGTTTGATTCTGTGAATATATTCTTCAGAATAATACATGTTGAAAGAGAACTCCAGAACTAGTTCAGTCTTCCCCTCTGGTAAAAGCAGGTCTAACTATATCAGGTTGCTCAGGGCAGTGTCCAGTCACTCATGTCCTGTGACCATCACACAATTCAAGTGAAGGTTCCTCAGTCTTTGAAAGACAACCCCTCTTTGAAAGGAACTACCATCAACAATTTTGTAGCTCTATACTGTTCTCCCTGGAAAGTACAAGAGTATTTCCTCATGCTGTAACTTGAGGATTGCACCCATCTGTCCAGGATTGTTAGACACCCAGAAACCTGGTTACAGCACCGATTCTGAATCAGCTGTGAGTAGGATTATCAGGAGCAGTCCACTGCTGATGCTTATGTAGCCCAATGCCCTTTCAAAGCATTACCTGCTGCTCATGTCCTATGATATGGCTGCACACTAAATGCTGAGCATCTACTGCAGCGTGGGCATTTAAACATTCTTCTGAAAATACAGGAACTCTAAAATTGCCTTTAGAACTCAGTGCTGCCTTTAAAGACATTATCTACTATAGTAAGCTGGAACATGATAGCACACGTACCTACTCGGTGTCAGTACTCTGCAAGGCTGCCATTCTGCACAGGTTTATGAATTTAGCCCTGAGGAACTGATTGCTTGGACTGAAAATTCCTGGCTCCAGAATAAGGGCTAGTACCCATGTGGCTAACTCTAAATGTCTAAGAATTGTATGCAAGTGACTTACAATTCCTGCAATATAGAGCAGCACTTCTAGTTCTGCATCATCTGTCACAAATGGGAAGAGTAACATATGGCAAAAAGAAATGTGCTAGCAAAACTCCATAAATTTGGCAGAAGGACAAAAATTCCTCCAAACCTGTAACCAAAGGATGGGACAGTCATTTCAGTCATCTTTTTACAGTCTCGTATGTACAGTTAGAACTGGGGTTTTTTTAAAAAAAAAGGCTGTAAACTGAAAAAACTCACGCATCTATTTCTATAAGCTGATATTTATCATCCATCTGTTACCTCTAGGGCCAGTGATTTTAGGAAGATAATACCTTGAAATTAACAAATAAAACCATTCTGATTTCATTACTATTTAACTAAACATAATGAATTTTCTACTTCGGTTAGCCTATGTTATGAGATAATTAATACAAATGCTGCAGATACCATATCAGGGAACTGCAGCTGCATATTCTTACTGCCCCAAATTAATGTTCCATACTGACATTCTCCACATGATTAATGCTTCATAAAATGCAAAATGATTTCAATTAAATTACATTTTCATAAAATAAACCTGAACTTTTTGTGTCCTCATGGTTTTCAGAGACTTCACATTTAAATATAGTAATAATTTCTGAGTGCAGGAAAAGTAGTAGCAACCACAACATACAGAATTTATGTGCCAAGTTACTGTCTTCAATTTAAAATATGTGGACTTGCAAAAACATTGCAATTAAATCAGACAATACTGATTCTTTAGTCTCTCAGAACTATCACAGACCTACTGTGGAATTTGCTAATTTATTTTCTGGAGGATAGTCAATGTATATGGCTTCTTTTGCTAATTGCTGCTAACATTTAGTGTCGGCTATCATTTCTCATCATGCTCTATTATTCTGAACTATCAATTTCTTAGGATGAAAATGATGTTATTAATAGGTAAATTGCATAGTTATGAACACAGACAGCAAAAGAAGATAACAAAGAGATATTTCACTGTAATATGCTATATTCCAAGATAATTTTCAAGTATTTCTGTATATTCAGTTGAATCCAGTACTTCACACAATAGAAGATGTGGGAATTATCAAATAGGGACAGACCAAAAATCATCTTAGTGGTGAAAGCTTTCAAGGAAATCATAACCCAAAGGTGTGGTAGTTTTCCAAATTCAGTTTTAAGGATTCCTGAAAGCACTACATGGCTCTGGGACAAAGCCTGGACATTTTCTTCCCTTCAAGATCATGACTGACAGAGTCCTGAAAAGACTTCTTGCATTTGACATACAACCTCTTGAAACATAGTAGACAAAGATAAAAAGATCACTGAACAATGCTCTTTATAAAGAAAACTTAAAAATATGTATCTGTTACTTCACCATTTCAAATTAGGTATTTTCTGAAATCAGAAATATTCTCTGCTGATAAGAGACTTTAGAAGTGTATCACAGGTAACCATGCACAGAACCTAGAAGGGACTGATGGACCTTTCTTTCTACTGTGAGAGAAAATTATCATTGCTCCTCATCATGACTATCTACTGGTTTGCACCTTCTCTCTAGCATGGAAGGGCAACAGAATTGAACAATGGGCTGAACAATCACCCTTTAATAGAAATTAACTACAATCTGCTCTGCAAGTACCTGGCATAAAGGAATTTTACATCATATTGGATCCCACTGAAGTCTAACAGATCCAAGACTGCATTGCAGCTATTTACTTTTTTCATATTTAGATTGTGATCTGACGCTTTAAACCACTTTGTCTTTACTCTAACCATTTGCTTGTGTGTTCTTCTTCAATGTTTAATCACTAACATTGCTCTTAATCATGTAAAATTGTTCATTCAAGAGCATAGTTGCCTGTAGACCTTTCAGAGAGGACCAAGAGGGTAGAATTACTCCAATTTAGTTAATTATTGGTATCTTCCCTTCAGTAAGGCCAACAGAGGTAGACAAGCTCTTTCTCTACTACTGAAGAAACCTATGACAGTTAATCCATCATACAGTAATGTAACAGCAGGACCCAATTCCCCTGGCACAGGAATAACAGGCAGTAAGATGCAAACTCTACTACACTGCACCATGACCTCAGTGAAATCAGAATGCTGGTTAAGTAAATGTAATCTGCAGCTGTGTCTCCACACAAATTCACTAATCAAAAGCGTAAGGAGAAATGCAGAAACTAATGATTTTAAAAAGATATGATTAGGGCACAAATATCCAAAATGTTTACAAATGCATACACGAAATATGTTAGCAAAGTCCAATTATGTTTTGCTAGTCTATGCATTCAGCACTAAAAGGATTGTTCATGAATGTCTGATGTAGATCAGGGAATTTTTATGAGATGTATATGAATATTCATAGAGACAGGAATTTATTTAGCCTTGGTAATTTCTAATGTGGTTATTCCTATACATCATTTAAATCCAAAAATCTTGCATTATCAACAGTGATCCTCATACGTATTACAGAGAACCCTTAATACACAAAGTAAACTGTGCATGACATAAATCAACATCAGATCCAAACCAAACACCATGAGGGATGAGTCTTGGTATCATGACAGGTTTCAGAAAATGCTTCTTTTCCAGCCGTAGTCTTTCTGCTGGCTACCTGCATGCAGTGTGTCTGCATGTCGACTTTGCAAGTACAGAAGTTTTCAAAAGGAGCTGCTTACAAAAGGCACAAATCAGCACCTTGTGTATGCAGAACAGAACAAAGCTCTCTTAAAATCCTTATCTTTTTGAAATCAGTACTGAAATTCTCGATTTCAGTACAGCCAGAATTTCACCCCCACTTTGCTGCTGTCTAGACCAACTACTTGGTTCTTTGAAGAGGAAAGGAATGCTAATACTGATCAACACAGCGATAGTTGTTTGAACAATTCTGTTGACATTTTTCAGAATGAAAAATTACATTTCATTAATTTTGCAATCTATTAAAAGAAAAGAAAAATATAACCTTTTTGTTTAAAGAAATATGACATTATTTTTTGAAAAAATCTATACAAGAAAATGTGTTGTATTTTAGACAAAATCTATATAATTAGAATGTACATTGCTTTTTCACATGGTGATTAAGAACCTTTCAAGGCAAAAAGAGTATGGGCAATTAGAGACGCCAGGTAGTAATCTAATCAGGAGTAATTTTACTTGTTAATCATAAGCCATGAAAGGCATTTGTACTAACTGGTTGTGCTGATTATCAGCACCATTGCCTACAGCTGAAAAGAACTGCCAAGTATCATCAACTGTGAGCCTCTTCAGCACTGCATCCGAGACTTCCAAACTATTGGCCCTAATAATGGCATCACTGTTTTGCACTCTTTACAAAATCTGTAGAAGTGTTTAAACTGTCAGTGACGTCAGCAAGAGTCTGAAAATAATGCATCAGGAGCTGAGACTTAAAAGTGAAAAACAAAATAAGTACTTTAATTATTTCAAGAAATAATGAAATATCTACTGATAATGGTTTCGAAGACATCCTAGTAAGAACAGTAAGAAATATTTATAGCGTGAAATTATGTCTATTACTCACATAGATTCTTCTGTTCTCTGTCAAAAGACTTTTAACACAATTTTCTAGCTATTATTCCTTTTGTTACTGAAATTCAATTTCATGCATGTTTCTCTTCCGCCCTTTTTGGGCTGTGCACTTAGAAGTATTTTGTATTTTTGAAAACACATCAATAACTACAGAAAAACATGCCGAAATATATCACAGTAGTATTTCAATTTCAGTGGTCACACAAAAGCAGGCAAGTTCCTCATTTCTTCAACAACGATCACCATTAAATCAACACGGCACATACAGAGTCCTGCCAGACTATTCTATTCCATAGGACCAGCTGCATCACAAGGTAGTTTTAAAAGATACAGGCCCTGACAGCCACATGTGAATTCACTGTGGCCAAAGCCCATGTTTTGTTACCACTGCACTGAGCTCAGAAAGTTGTTGCTTTCCTGTCTGCATGGCTCATTGCCTCGCTTTCAAGATGCTGATATTGCTCCTCAATGACTTGCAGACAACAGCAAATCCATGTTTAGCAAGGTGAAGCTGAGGCACAGCAAATGCGTGCAGAGATTACTGGAGTCAATAGTAGGCACCACCACCAAAAAAATTCACTTGCAGTGTAACAGGTCCAAGTTTAAGAGTTTCTCCATGGCTCTTATGTCATTAAACAAGCAGAAACCCTGGTTCCATTTAATGGCAGTTTTGTCACTGATTTCAATACCAGTTTTGCATTCAACAAATATGAAAAACCCTTATTGCTACTGCATAAAACCTCAAAACTTCCTTCTGGTTTCATAGTTGTAATTTGAAGGCTACTGCTTGAATACCTGAACAGACTTGGCACTTTATTTACTTCTTGCTGTCTGCATATATTAATTAATTAAAAGGACATCATCAACATGTTTCTACTTTAAGAACCAACAGTGTTATTATTTCTTAATATGCAATCAACTTACAGAGAAAAAACACTAGTTTAGTCTCATTTTATACTGAATTCCTGTCTTAGAAACAAAAGGTTCTAAGTTTCTAGGGCTGTGCATGGATTAGTACAAGTTTGTAACTATGAGAAAAAATAAATATAACATAATCCTACAACATACTGTACATGGCAGAGACTTTTTTTATAACTTATAGCCACACCTGGAAGTCTAATAGGACTGGATGTACTGCGCAATTTTAAAAGGTCATTAAATGTAGAGAATAATTATATTTTGGGGCTGATACTGTTCAACATCTTTGTAGGTGACATGAACAGTGGAATCAAGTGCACCTTCAGCAAGTTCGCTGACAACACCAGGCTGTGTGCTGCAGTCAACATGCTGGAGGGAAGGGATGGCATCCGGAGGGTCTCTGACACCTGAAAGGTGGGCCCATGCAAACCTCATGAAGTTCAACAAGGCCAAGTGCAGGGTCCTGGGTCACAGCAATCCCAGGCACACCTACAAGCTGGGCGGAGAAGGGACTGAGAGAAGGGCTGCAGAGAAGGAATTCAGAGTGGTGGTCGATGAAGAACTCAACATGAGCCATCAGTGTGCAGTCACAGCCCAGAAAGCCAAGGGAATCCTGGGCTGCATTAAAAGGAGCATGGCCAGCAAATCGATTATTCTCTCCCTCTACTCTGCTCTTGTGAGATTCTGCCTGAGTTCTGCATCCAGCTCCGGTGTCCCCAGCATGAGAAGGACATGGAGCTGTTGGAGCAAGTCTAGAAGAGTGACACGAGGTTGAAAAGAGGACTGGAGCACCTCTCCTATGAAGACGGCTGAGAGAGTTGGGGCTGTTCAGCCCCTGGAGAAGAGAAGGTTGTGTGGAGAAGGAACCTTCCAGTATCTCAAGAGAGGCTAAAGGGAAGCTGGAGAGGGACTCTTCATCAGGAACTGTAGTGACGGGAGAAGGAGTAATGGGTACAGACTGAGAGAAGGGAAATTTAGGTTAGATGTTAGAAGAAATTATTTTCTGTGAGGGTGATGAGATACTGGAACAGGTTGCTCAGGGAGGCTGTGGATGCTCCAACCCTGAAGAGTTCAAGGCCAGGTTGGATAAGGCCTTGAACAACCTGCTCTCTTGTAGCCTCCTTTAGATACTGGAAGGCTGCTATAAGCTCTCCCCAGAGCCTTCTCTTCTCCAGGCTGAACAACTGCAGGTCTCTTAGCCCTTCTGAGCATCTTTGTAGGCCTCCTCTGGACTCACTCCAGCAGGTCCATGTCTTTCTTATGCTGAGGGTCCCAGAGCTGATGGCCATGACTAAATAAACTTTTGCAGGACATGACACAGTATGGTTAGCAGTTGCCACTACGGTAATGAAGTTTAACTTTCTGTATAAAAAACTTCAATACAGCTTCATCTAGTATTTTGAAATCAGCCAGTAACTTCAGCTGTGAAAAAATTTCCTTAAAAAAGAAAAAAAAAATTACATTGAACCCTAATGTTTCTGAGTTGATAAGGGAAGTTACAGTAAGAACAGACTTCCCACCAAACCCAAAGGCATTGAATTGGCAATTTAAAACAGTATCAAAACTGTCGTTTAAGCCTCAGAACATAGAAATAAAACAAAAACTCATTCAAGCTTCAAACTTTACAAGAAACTGACTTTCTGGTACAGGCTGAAAAGGACAAAATATATAAAAAAATATAGAAAAGAATTTGTTTTTATAATCTTCCAGATACTAGAAATTAAATTTGTGAATTTTGCTGTTTATGCCTCAAGGTATGTTATACTGCATTTGAGGCAAATCTATTAAACAAGAAAGTAAGTGGGCAGATTCTTAAACAGAATCATAACTTAGCAATCAAATTAAAATAATGCTACTCACTTAGAATAGTATTGCACTTGGAAGGGACCTACAACAATAGTCCAGCTGCCTGACCACTTCAGGGCTGACCATAACCCAACGTATATTATTAAAGGCATTGTCCAAATGCCTCTTAAACTCTGACAGGATCGGGGCATCAAGCACCTCTCTAGGAAGGCTGTTTCAGGGTTTGACCACCTTCTCAGTATAGAAATGCTTCCAAATGTCCAGTCTAACCCTCCTGCGGCGCAGCTCTGAAGCATTCCCATGTGTCCTGTCACTGGATGTCAAGGAGAAGAGTTCAGCAATTCAGCACCTCCCTATCTCCTCAGGGAGCTGTAGAAACCAATGAAGTCACCCTTCAGCCTCCTTCTCTCCAAACTTGTCAAGTCCAAAATTCTCATCCTCTCCTCACAGTACATTGTTTCTATCCCTGTCACCAGCTTTGTTTCCCTCCTCTGGGTGCAACCAAGGACTCTGACATTCTTGCCGTGTGGGACCCAGACCTGCACACAGCACTCGGGGTGAGGCCCCCCAAGGCTGACTGCAGCGGGACAGGCACCTCTGTTGGTTGTCTGCTCGTGCTGTGCTTGATGCACCCCAGGATGGGGTTTTGCCCTCTGGGTTCTGGGGCACACCCTGCTGACCCACACTGAGCTGCTGCCGACCAGCACCCCCAGATCCTCTTGGCAGGGCTGCTCTCCAGCCACTCCTCTCCCAGTTTAGACCTGTGCCCAGCATTACTCAGTAATACTGTTTCTTTCAATAGGAGTTAGCATGAGGGAGCTGTGCCCAAATAGTATCT
Source organism: Cnemophilus loriae (assembly GCA_013397755.1). NCBI lineage: Eukaryota > Metazoa > Chordata > Aves > Passeriformes > Corvidae > Cnemophilus > Cnemophilus loriae. The sequence goes on along the minus strand of VZTF01006539.1, from coordinate 1,031,772 downwards.
CTGTACAACACCCGGTCCATTGAACTCAAAACCACTTCCGCTATCGCCATGACACTGCTCTGTAAAATATCTAATGTAAATAAACAGCTGACCAAAATAAATTAAATAAATACTGAATGTCTAGTGACTGCTTAAAGTCCAAAAATGCCCAAGAGTTAGGTAAGTCTCTTAGAAGAAATTAATAAACAAGGAAACAGAAACCATGACATTTTCAACACACTGACATTGATCACCTGTGAAGAAGGTGTAGGCAACAGCTCCTCTGATTATCCAGTCACTCAACAGTGATCTTATTCAGAAGAAACTTCCTGAGGATATAGGCAGTGATAATGGCCCACAGCAGAGCAGTTCACACAAACTCTCCAAAATTTCCCTGAAAGGCAGTCAGCTAGGTACTTAGGTATCTAGATTTTATTTGTTTCTCATTTACCACACACACACAAAAAACAGGTCAGCTCTTCAGCAGAAGATAGGAACATACATAAATATACAGCTGAATATAGACATAAAAAATTATTGAGTTTCTCTCCTCTCTTCTATCTAGACAAGGCAGCCAAGCACCTGCCTGGTGGGCATAAAACTATGCTCCCAAGCCAAAGGTGCAATTAAAGCATCATCATCTCCTTGCTATTCACATTTTCTTTTTTTACCTTTCTCCCCTTTCTAGGCTGTTTCTTTCTTTAGTCACTCACATTTTGAAGTGTAAACAGCTAATGAACCACACATCCTTTGTATTTTATTGTACAACACATAATCCAGGTGTCCCATTTAACGACTTTAGTCTTGAAAAGTTTCCTGTGAAATGAAGTATTCTTCACTTAGCACATATTTCTCTAACAAAATACCTTTTATCACCATCATACTGTTATTGAGTGATTTTTTTTTTTGAGAAAATAAGTGGTATTGATTTTTTGAAAAATACTACAATGTAAAACATTTTTTTCAGAAAGGTAAGATGCTGAACATTTTAATCTAAATTAATTGATTGAGATTTATGCAATCGCTACAAAGAAATGCAGATATGTGTAATTTTTGAATCCACAAATAACCCTTTTCTCTTATAGCACTGAAAGAAGCAAGGAAATTGTCTTCAGGAAAATGTCCACATTTTGTATGGCCTGATATTGCACAGATAAAGTAAATTCAAAGTTTTAAAAAATAAAATAATGCAGGCTAACACTGAGACACTGATAGCAAAAAATAAGCCTTCAGTAAAGACCACAATAGGCAGATGCATTTTTTTTTCACAGTTACTGTTTGGCTTCCATTGCAAAAGGCATTTCTCGTCACTCAAAATAACACTAATAAGCATTTATAATGCTTGATAAGGATTTTATATCTGCTTTTGATTTATGTAACACAATGACCCAATGTCCACGTGATACACTGGAACAAATTGATCAATCATATAGGAAAAGAGTTCCCACATTTCAACTTTTTAGAATGCTGTTCTTTATCTACCTCAAAACTCTGGAAATCAAAAGGAAATTCAGATTATAACAGAACAAGACCAGACGCTCTGACCAGACCATTTCATGTTCAGCTCTCCCAGAAGAGTGTACGATACAAGTTTCAAGTCATTAAGCTGCAAGCCTCCAGGCCACACCAGATTCACAGCACTTGCAGTGCGGGCGATCTGCACATATGGACTGGCTGTCTGCCTAGTGCTTAACAAACGCATGCCAGCACCATCAATCTCTTTGCAAATGCCTTCTTAACGGATATATGCTTTTCTATTTCCATTATGGAAGTCCTTAAACCGCAAAAGGGGCATTCTTCCAGTCTGAAGAAATCTTGCTTCGAGGTAGAGCAATAGAAAAAAAGGAATAGTAGATTGTGCAATTATTCCATGACCTCTGTGGTAATGAAATTCAGTACAATTTTATCTTTATGCTGTGTATAGTTAACTTGCTTCTACATATAAATATATATAGCTAGGAATTTAAAAATTACTTCCAAGGCTCCTTGTGTCCTTTGTCCAAATGTCACAAATAAATCATTACCCATTAAAATGCTTATGTCAGATGGAATTGAACATTACATCCCTGGGCCTGAAGCAGATGGAAAGGAAAGGCTGTTTTGCAGGCTGTATGATTTGCAAACACTTTTTATGAGTTCATTTTCCGTAAAATATGTTGGGTTTCTAGACTACTACTACTGATCATACTTTTCAGTGTATCTTGTACATGTCTAAATTACCCTACAAAAAAAAAAACCCACTCAGTTGCACAGAATAGTTTCAGTGTCCTAGGTGCTTCACATATATATAAAATATGCTTCATATATATATATATATATATATGAAGTATTACTACATCTGCATGGTGTGTGCATGTAGGCAAACAATATTTTTTTCTAAGAGATTTCTCTTGATTAGAACTCTGACGTAAGTTAGCATATAAATCTAGAATCACTGTAAACTGTACAAAGTTATCTAGGAAATTTATGGATTTACATCACCATATTAAAATGACAAAGAATTTTTCGTGATAAATATATTTTGAACTATAAATCACATTTTCATGACTGTATTTCATGCTATATGTTAAGATACACATTTCTCAACTTGCTCCTCAAACACATGAGATCAGCCTGTATTTCTTTCTCTATATTTTGGCTAAAAAAGAAAAATATGCATTTGCACACAGAAGCAAGTTTAGTATTCTGTAATATACATACATGTGCTACAGTTCTCGGACCATTTTTTAAAGCTTTTTCTCTTTCACAGGTCTTCACAGCTAACCAAAATTGTCTCACTAACTGCCACTGAAAGTGACAAAATCACTCATGAGGTTCTATTATGACAGACAATTTTAGTTGGCTAATTATAATATGGACCTTTTTGTTTTACATTTTGTGCATCAAAAGTGTTTCATATGATGAAATGTTAAAAGCCCTTGGACCATATTCGCTGGAGAAGAAAACAATGGGATCTTATAAATATAAATAAATACCTGGAGAGAGGACATAAAACCAGAACCAGGCCCTTTTCAGTGGTTCCCAGAGACAGGGCAAGAGGCAATGGGCACAAAATGAAACAGGAAGTTTCTGCTGAACATTGAGGAAACAGCTGTTTGCTGTGAGAGCGACTGAGTTGTCCAGAGAGGTTGGAGAGGCTACATCCTCAGAGACATTTTAAAGTTGTCTGAACACGGTCTCGAGCAACCTGTTCTAGGTAGCCCTCTTTGAGCAGGGGCACGGAGCAATAGCACCTCCAGAGGTCACTTTCAAACTCAACCATTCTGCTAGTCTGTGATTCTGTAATACTGGGGTGTAGCCTGGTAAAAGTTTGGTAGCAAAAGTATTTTACTGATAATTTCAAACAGCTCAACGAAAATCTATTCAAGTGATGGTATAATTTAATTCTTCATTTACTGGACCTTTATTCAGATTCTCTGTGCTAGTTGCACAGGTTGTTTTGGGAAAAAAAAGGATATTCCTGTCTTCTTGCTCCTTCTACTCTAAGCAAAGTTTTCCACCTCCACCTCCCCCCTGCCCCCAATCTTATTTCTGCACTTATTTCTGGTTTTGAAAAGAGAAATAGAGCAAATCAAAAGCCTGACCCCTCGGTAATATCAGTCTGTTGTTACAAAACACAACTAATTTTAAAACTCTCCCACTACACTGGAGGAATTTAGAAATAGATTAAAAAGAAAAAAGGAAAAATCTCTATGACACTGAGTATCACTTATTAAAAGTCTTTATGCAAAAGACTGAATTAATTTCAAATAAACTAAAATAGCAAATGAAACCATTTAAGATACATGAGTAACTTACTGCTCATCTCATACTCTACTCTCCTACCCGCACTTACAAGGACTAATACCTTAGATTTATCACTTGCAGAGTGAAGTGTTACATGGTACACTAAAATAGTACAAAGTGTACAAAATGTAAAAATAGTACAAAGTGGCCTACAGAGATGGAAAAAGACCAAGAAAATAGTAATACATGGTTCTTCAACATAAGAAAATTAGAATGTTCTCCGTAAAGGGAATATACTTCATCTAGAAAGCTGAATTATTATATTTACTCTGTACTGAGCGCTACATTCCTGCCAATGCTGAGAACCTTTTTCAAGAAACTACAGAAATCAGTTCCCTGGCATCACTCACTGACATCAGTGAACTTCTAACAACCCCACACACTATGCAGGAAAAACATCCTGACAGACTGGCACCTTACACGACGAGATTCATGTTGCCCGCAAATGAACCCTACAGAGGTGCTGGCTGTAACAGGTGCAGGCTGCTCATCCTTACAGTCAGTGAGAACTCTCACTAATAATTAAAAGACCATCTGGATGAACTGTGGACGTGGTAAATCAGTGCTTGCATTACAAAATCTACCTTTAACCCTAGTGAATGACATTCGAGAGATATCAAGAAATAAACACATGTACACAACAACCTTGTTAATAAATGCATTGATCTCTGGCTTTCTTTTTCTAAGCAGCGAACTGTCACAGATGCCAGCCTATGACAACAGTCTGCATCCTTCAGCCTTAACACACTATATACTGTTGGCTATTTTCAGTTTGTGACTCAGAAAAAATACTTTTAAGCTATCAATCAGTAATCTTTGAAGCTGGTGGACAACTCTTCTAAATTATTCCAATCTGTAGTAATTTTTTTTTAAACTTGCTTTCCTAATGTTATGTATCCTATTTTCCATGAATTCTAGTTATGATCCAATGCTCAATTAAACAGTCAGAAACATCCCAACTGACTTGGATATACTTGTACAAACTCTCTTTTTTTCTCTTTAATAGATTTAAACAGGGTGAAACACAAAAACAGAGAGTATTACTATTTTCTTTGTTTTTCTGAGCCGCAGCAGTATTTTGTTCACTTCAGTAAAACTATACACTCTTTTTGTATTCCTTTCGTGAAGCTAAACCTTTAGAAAGAACGTAACTATCTATCTTCCACATATCTTTTAATCCTCTTAAACTGTATACCACAAGTACTACAGAGGGTGATCAACTTCAAGTACTGACCTTAAAAGAGACCAAAAGTCAGACTAGACCCAAATAGTCAGATTCCTATGAGAAATACTAAACTGTGTTATAAACTTGCTTAAAACCTTCAACTACATCTGAATTCAGATAAGGAGACAATCCTGCTGAAAAGGCCAAACAGAACAAAACTCTGTTAATTACTTAGTTTCCACTTAGACTGGCTTTACAACTCTCTTTTTAAATGTTTCATGCTCTACTACTTTTCTCAGGAATTTATAACAAACCTCTATTATAAAGAGGATAAATAATGCAAAAAAATTTGACAGGAAGTATTACTGAAGATGAATCAATGACTTGTACTCTTAGAAATGGTAAATACAAGATTTGTTTAGCTTTTTTCCCAACAAAAACATACTTCAGTACTAGTAAATCACAGCATAAAGTCATTTAATTTATGGGGATAGTTACGTTTTAAAGGTGCCACCATGCTAATGAGCCAAAGCTTAACAATTTGACACAAATGAACAACTGCTGATGCCTGCATGTGAGGTGGCTATAGCACTTGATCCTGTAGTATCAGCAGGAACAGTTAAAACAGATGCTACAGCTAATTTCATGGATCATGGTGCCTGCAGGAAAGAAGTTGGGTTTTTCATTTTCCATGAAGACTTTAATGTTTTATTTAGAGAATTTCTGACATGTAAAGTAATCTGCATCTGGGATATAAAATAAAGATATCAAGAAAAAATAAAATTAGTATTGTATTTTGTGATGCAGATAAAAAGCAGCACAGTTGGGTAATTACTATACTTTGAGGCACATAGGATTGATCTAGTAATTTTATTAATATAATTAATAATGCTTATTCATCAAGAATACAAAAGAAATTTGTATTTACAAATACAAAACCTGCCTTCTTGGCAGTGACAACAGCCAAGATATGGAAATGTATCACTTGGAATAGATTTAGACCATGCTGACACTAGTACCTATTCTCACCAAGATTCTGAGTAAAGCTGTGGTAAACTACATGAAGACTCAAAGCTAGCAGGACTATTTTGCATGCGAAGTAAGGGTAGGGGGTTTTTTGAAAATACATCTTTCTCTTGCTTAAAGACACTCAGAAGCATGTAAGAATTGTCCTGGAGAGTTATTGTTAAATAAGTTTCTTCTAATACTGTTAAATTTCTTTCTAACACTGCATCATCACTTCAAACTTTTAGAACTTATCACAGCTAGAAATGAGTGATGTGAACATGGCCTAGGTGTCACCATACTTTCAATGCACAGACAGACATTTTCAGAGGATCAGTGAATGCGCACTACCACATTAAAATGCTCAGTAGTGCCTCAAAACTTTACACCAACCAAGAGAACAACGGTTCTCAACTGTGAAAGTGTGTTCAAACACTTACGCGAAAAAAGCAAAAGTGAAATAGTAAATCAATACTGTTCTTCTGTCTGTCTGCTCAGGAGAGGTGAGAAAGATTTTTTTAGAGAAAATCTGTACTTTTATGTGCAAGAACTGATTATATATTAATTATTGAAAGAAAGAAGATATTGTGTAACCAAGTAAGGATATGCTGATACCACATAAGCTTTTTTCTTTGCATAATAAGTTACTGGAATATTTGCTTCAAAATCAGCTCAAGTAGAAACTACTTACCATGACAGAGGTCAGCTTCAAGGAATAAATGAGATTGAACACATATGTTAAAAAAAAAACCTGGGCCACCATATCACCAGGATATTAAATCTGTAATTAACACATTTTATTTCTGTCAATTTCAGTGTAGCAGCTGTAGAAACAGCAGCAAGAGCTGCCAAACACAGACATTTTAATCCCTGTCTTTTAAAAGACTTTGATATTTTAAAGAAAATACTAAAATTCTAGCAGCTGTTAGAACAGTCACTTCAGAAGTGATACTGCAACTATTTAACAGGAAGCACAGATAGCATAGTTGAAGCAGTAAATAGGATATTGAAGTACTAAAGACTTAATTAATATTATTGAGAACTGGTTGCCAAAAGGGTATCGTGTTCTTTAAACACCACTCAGTTTACAGCCTACTTGAAGAGGACTCCATGAATCTCATCGATCCACCTTCAGAACACTACTGAGACACCATCAGTCCATTCCTGAGCTTCCTAAGGATCTCAAGTAGCTCCTCGAACTGTTCAATAAACTGACATACTTACAGAAAAAATAATTCAGAATTAGGTTATGCAAATAGCACATTTCATCTTCATAAAATAAGAAGGAGGAGCAAATTAAGTAATTTAAAGTAATTACCCGATTTACAAAAAACTCTGATTTTTCTAGCAGTTATCTCCCACTGGTGAGTAATGAAAGAGTTTTAAATATTACTGCATATCGATGGTATAAAAATAGTATCAGTAAAAAAATATTACCATCACATCAGTAATTGAGACACAAACATAGCAGCATCCTGTTAGCTTATTTGTACATTGTATGAACAGAAAGATAATGCTGATCCAGATACTTAGTGTATGATCTGCATCTCTTTGGTTATTTATTCTCAATATAACTACTGTGACACACTTCTAAAGCCTTTAATGTACCATAAGATTGTCAAGGCCCCTTCATTTACATAATTAAGGCAATTATAGCCATTATAATAGAATGCAACACCATTTTAATGGTCTGGACTATATTTAAGCTTCCAGCTTTATAATCCATGGAAGCTGGTTGGCAGAGAGCAAAAGAAAATAATGAACACATCCTAAAAAGGCATGCTCTCGTGACTACCTAAAATAGCTTAATAGAGTTTGTTGCGCTACACACACTAAACTTGCCAAATAATTTGGGTGTTTTGGGGACTCCATGACTGTTCAAAACTTGTTTCAAGATCTAAGTAAAATTAATGATTATAAAACATACAATGAAAACAGCATTAATTATCTTCTTTCATCATAACAGCTTGCCTAACTCTCTTAAAATTGCAGCAACACACACAAAACCACAGGCTGATACACTGTAGATAACTTTTTCACCTCTAAAGGCATATTCACCATTTGAATTCCTTGGGGTTTCCCCTCCTACTAAAACACAAAGGCAAAGGCAGTAAAGAAATCAATCAAGCTAATCGAAATTTTCATACTAAATCATTTTAGACTGGCCTCCTATAGAAAAGTCTTTTCCCCTGTGAAAAGTATATTAATACTTTGTAGTAGTAAGAAAACAACTCTGAATGACTAGTCACCTTGTATATATTGAGTCTTTACCTAAAAAGAACCAGTGTATAAATGGCCCTGAGTGTCGGAACAACCCCACAGAAATCAAGGTTTACAAAAAAGGCAATGCAATCTAGGCATTCACCCCATGCGTAGAAGCTCAGTCCCACATACTTACAGCGAACCATCTCACTTTGCTTGAGGTGAAGTTTGGGTAGTTCACCCTGAATTGCTCCCTACGCACAGGATGGACAAGGAATCGCATGCTGTGCCCAGCTCCTCGAACATGCACACCTGTTTTCTAAGCCACAACCTGCACAGGACCCACATGCCCTCCGTGCCCTGTGACAAGAAGTACTCACACAGTGAGCAGAGATGCAACACTGACATTATTTTAGAAACCAAAAACTGTATGACACAACTATTTTTAACACAGGGCCAGATCTGCCAGTTCAACACTCGCTTGCTGGTAACAGAAGAAACATGAGAAGCAAATTCTCCAAGTGCAGCCCACCACGGTAGGACAGAACTGCTTTCCACGGCATTGAGGCCTTAGGAATTTTCCATTTAAAAGTAAATTAGTGGATGTGATGGTACATACCTGGATTTGACAAAACTGTATAGATTTGAGTACCCAAAGCTGCCAAAAGCAGCCATAAAAAATGGAGTGACTAGGAAATAAACAGGCCAAATGAAGAGCAAAGACAAGGCGGTTTTAGAGAAGACTGCTGTTGCAAAGGTGCTTGGAACTGCGAGCAAAAATCTGTTTCCAGTTATAGGTATGTAATATTCCCATCTTCCCTTTAGCTTCATAGCTCTTTACAATATTGACAACAAGCACTCAGCCAGCAATCCTTTCTCAATATTACACTTAGTCCTGGCAACAATAAAATGTTCTTCTTCAAAGCATTCTTGAGCATGTTCTGCAGTGTTACGGGGATTATTTTTCATAAACACAGCTTATACACTCCAGCTTTTTTAATATAAACAGCATTTTTACGGAATGAACAATCTTTCCTTAATCCTTCACTTTTTCCTTGTAACAGTCAAGCTCAACCGAATTTTAATTCATTCTGCAATTATGACTTCATTGCAGAGAATATCAAAAATATAGACCACTGCTCAAGCACATTCTAGCTTTTTTCTTGGTTGTTTTACACTATCAGCTCCACTCTGACCTGAATTAATAGTATTCTTTTTACTAGAATGTCTCTGCCTCCTTGCTCTACCTGCATTTGTGATATCACTTCTTTTCTGCACAACACGTTTTTCTACTCCTTGTTCCCAAACATTCTGATCCCTGTAAGAACAGAAAGAAAAACCAAAAATTTTTTAGCCAAAAGGTCATCTACCAATATACTAACCAATTCTAGTTACCCTTTTCGAACTATAATGGTGTTTAAAACAAAGTGAACACACACACTATTCCATGCAGAAGTTTGAAATTGTAGGAGAAACATGCATCTGGAGCAAACCTGAGTCACTTCTGAAGCCTAACAACAGCTTACACAGCTGCATCTCCATCTCTCCAGTCCTTCAAAGGCAGCCACAGGCCCCTCATCACTTCCACATCACACACAGACAACACCTGGCAAGTAGGCTGTAAGACTCCTTTCCAACCTGTCCCAGCTTCCAGGGGAAGGAAGCCCAGGTATGTGGCTGTGCTCTGGCTAAGCCCAGGCCAGTTGACAAGGGAAGCAGGGATTGTGGGCACGCAGGTCAGATCACTCTCATCTCAAACACATTCTCTGTCAGTCTACACCACATTAGATTGCTACTAATCACACTACATTAGATTACTACTAATGATGACGGCAAGTCTCCTTTTAGAACACCTTAGCATGGAGTTTGATTAATGAAAAGAAGATACTGCTGACAATTTTACTTGGATCAGTCCCACTCAATTAAAAAAAAAAGAAGATATTCAGTTTAAAAATTTAAAAAAGACTAATGTAAAAAATTTATCTTAGTGTTGAAGAAAAAACAATAAAATTAGCTCCACTGAGTTTCTGCTATTACACAAACACAATAATGAATCATAGATATGGAAATAATTTACATATACAAATGAATTGTTGGAAAGATTATTAGTCTGCTATCTCAGAAATAGCCTACCATTTATAAAATACATGGTAAAGCTCTAAAAAAATCTGGTAAAACAATAGTATTTCTTATTACAGATCAAATAAAAAAGGGTCTATCATTCGCCTTATATACAACAGAGAAAAAAAAAAAAAACATTCTTAATGAATTAGGCTGACCAAATTTCAAAGCATAAAAATCTACAATGCATCAACTTTCACTTTATCTTCAAATACCTTCAAATTACATATAATGTATACTTACAGTTCACCATTACTGTAAATGTATATAAAGAATTTAAAAAGGTGAAAAACATTATTTTAGCTTTTATGCTTGGACAAATATGTCTAAGATGAATAGCTTTAAGATTGAAAAGTAAAAACTATGTATTCTAGTATAAAAAGTAATAAAAGCAAAATGAACATTTACTTCTAAGTCAATACTCTCTGAAGAACTTCAATGGATATGCAATAACACATTTTAGTTTCATAGCACCCTTAAAATCAAAAGGTTTCAGAAACAACAATAAAATAGTGTTCAGAAACTTTAGTAGAGTAAGAAGGCTTACCTACGGATAAGGTCTTTTCCTCTAACAAGGAAACTGAGTCACAGTATTAGAGCCTATTTACATTTAAATCAATAGCAACATTCATGCTGACGCCAGCCGTAAAGGCAAGAGCAGAAATACTAGCCCAGATTCAGTTTTTGTTGTGAGTCCACAATGATATCAAGCTCAAGCAGTGTATATCAGAACAGATAAGACAAAGTCTTGGATTTAAATACTCCCATGATACCACTCATCATTATGCTCTTGTATTTCAGGCTTCATCTAAAGATTATTATGAGAAAAATCAGAAAAATTTTCTAATGAAAATTAAGCCACTAAGAAAGCATAGAGAATTTCTTTTATGATTGCATTCTACAGAACTGTAGTAGGAATTACATAAAAAAATATCTTACTGAATATAAATGTATGGGTAAGAAGAACAGTTAACTAGAAAGCTGACAATTACCTAGTGCAAATTTAACTCACATATATAAAATGTTGCTACCATCTATACTCCCAGACTACCGAGACCACCTCCTTTCATTTACTGTGAGTATTCCTCTGAGAGAGAAAGTTAACTGAGAGCAGCTTGCCCATGATGAGAACCAGCAAGCTTCCCTCTGTGCTTCCTTTTATAGGCTAGTCACTTTATTTTCTGTAACAAGCATGACAGTGTGAAATTAAATGTTACAATTAGATCTTTTCGAAAATATTTTAAAACATACTAACATATTTGTAAATAAAGCCCGAACAGCACTATAACAAAACACCAGTTTTCTTTGGTGGGTTATTTTTGACTAACTTTTAAGTTTGAAAGTTTAATTTTATCCTCAACCACACAGCATGAACCTCTTCATCGTACAGATGGGAATTTTGGCCACTGTCTCATACAAAAGGCCTCTTCTGGCTACCCATACCTGGTCACTGATAATATCAGGCCTATTTGGCCTAGTATATGTTGGTTTGAATATGGATTTTTATTCTATTGATGTCCTGTAGCTACTTTTTCAAAAGAGAAAAGAGAATTACAAAACAGTAGTATCTGTCACTGAATGGCAAAAATACAAAGTAGAGGTTAAGGAGTTAACACAAGTGTTATTTTTGGCCCTCAATCTCTTTATTTGCGAAGTCTGGAAACCAGTCAGTGTTATCTCTGAAGGTAAACAAAACAAAAGCTCTTTTTCTGGTATCTATACCTGTACTATATGAAGAGTAGCAGAGGTCATGTATTGAAAAGATGATACTATGCAAATTAAATCAGAGGATTTGAGAGAGTGCTGCTTGGTTGTTTGTCCCTCTATTTGCTTTTCAAGCACTGATGCAAACAGAATGAAACAGTATCCACAGCGTCTTTAATCCTACTGTTATTTATCCTGTCTACATAGCAATTAACAATTCAGCAGTATTCAGTATAAAACAGGATGCAGTTGAGAGAGCAGTCATATTCTGTGATTAAAGTCTTTCAGATATGCTAACTGAAAATACATTCAGTATGCAATGTCGCCTTTTCACCTCCTTCTGGCAAAAGCTTAGAATCAGAGTATGACATTTATGAGAGCTTCCTTGTTACCTATATGTCCTCCTCAGACACTGAAATAAAGAGAAGCCCTTTTTATCTTCCATGAATATAAGCCTACCTCTCTTATTTTAGTGAAAATATCAAATGAGCTCTTAGCACAGGATTTATTAGAGATTAACTCAAAAATTGTTCAGAATGAATTCTTCTATTTCAATAGCTAATGAAAATGCATTTTCAGTATTTTATGAACAATGCCACAGCTTTTGCCATTTAAACTGCAGGGCCTTCAATTGGCCCTGAGGTTTTGGGTGTGACTGCATGTCCCAGATGAACCTTGACCCTATGTCAGGGCAGAAACATAGCCTTATTACTATGATGAAGATATCCAAAGACATAATCCAGGAGGATGCTGCAGTACACATCAGCCAAATCTTTGAAACAGACTGGGAGAGCAGGATCCTGGGCATGTCACAGTACACGTTTGTCACAGTGTTAGCATAGCTCGACTGGGAAATAAAACAAAGCACTCTGTCAAGATTTTAATTTTAAGACTAATTAAACTTTCCCAATGTTGGTACTCTAGAATAGAGCAAATTTGAGATAACTGACAATGAATGCTTTTCTTAGATACCTTTGAAAGTCTTTGACCACAGGTAACAGCTGTCAGCCATGCACTCATCTGCTGACAAAATTTCTGCAGAAATGTCTGTGGTCTCCATTGACCTGTGGTCTTCCTTTAGACTGACATAACCAGTGGGATTTTGTCATCTTTGTTGCCAAACATCTCACATTCAGGGGCTGTGACAAGAGAGAGACATACCCCAGGTATTTTGTCCAAGCAAGCCCAAAGCCAAACAAAAACAGTCCAGAAACACTATCATGTATCTTGAGGGTTTTGAATGTAATTAATATTTTATCCAATTTTTATTTACTTATTTAGTCAGTAAGCCTCTATTTAGCCTAAATAACAAGCAAAGGAGACACAAAAGGAAATGATACACTGATGCAGTAAGTGCAGTACCATTTAAGGCAGAGTGAATAATCTCTATCTCAATTTCTGAATGGAAGTGAAACAGTTGTTTCAGAGACTGATCTATTCCTTCCTCTGCATCATTCTGCACCTTTTGAAAGATGTTAAATGCTACAGTTGATCACACAGAAGGCTGTTCTCTGGGACATCCCTTTTTATATTCTGGAAGGTGAGATATAAAACATCTCAGTCCTCAAACCTCTACCCTCCTAAGAAATAATTACCAATCAAATATAATTGATTCTCCATATCTGAACTAGTAATCCAAGTACAATGATAGTAAAAAAATAAATCCAAGGAAATATTAAGACTGGAAATAAGGTAAATTTCTACAGAAAAAAATTATAAGAGAAAACAAATTCTGGTTCATGACAGTCCTGCCCCGACTCCTCAAGCAGCATTCAGTTTAATCCAGAACTGCTCTGTCAGCTAGAAAATGTAAGATATTATACTATAAAAACACAAATATAGAAAGGCCTTATGTATACCATATTAAATGACCCATAAGAAGTAAAAAAAGTTAAAATTTTATGTCCTTTTTTCTAAAACATATATTCCACAGACTGCCTTATTTATTTATGTAGAAAAAAAAAAGACAGAGGTCTTTTTCAATACCAATAATTAACAGTATTACTATGCATTGTATTAATTATTAATTAAATATCAAATAAATAACAGTACAAAATTGCTTTCAGCTATCTTTTTTTTTTATTGCCATGTCTTGAACTAAAACAATGTCATGTTCCACAAATGTATACTAAACAATTATTTCAGAATATGAGTACACTGTTTTAAAGACACAATTTTCGTTTTGTGAAAAATTCCAACAAGCAAGAAAGTGCTTCTGGAATCATGCCAAGTTATCTCCGAGTTTGTCAGGGAATTGCAACAGTCATTAATAATATTCATTAGCATCAAAAGAAGTTCATGCACCTGAGAAAAGTATTTTGAATATATTAACTTGCAAAATAAAACACTGTGAAGCAGGGAGTTCACTTGTGACTACACATCATTCAATCATTCTTTTTGTTTTTGCTGTTTTCCACTCAGTATTAAGATGACAAACATAATAATTTCTTTTTTTCCAACAGGATAGTAAAATTTCCACTCAAAAAGAACTCAAAAGAACTCTCCCACAATCTCATTCTTTCAATCAGATTTGAAAACTTAGTTTTATTTTCTTGGAGGAATATTGGCAATACACACTTATACTACACAAATCTGACCATTTCAGTGTCTATTCACAGGTTTGAAAGGAATTCAGTACAAATCAAACATGAATCAGAAAGAAAATTAAACTAGAATAAAATTGTTGTCTGGATAAAACACAGCTGAAAAAAAGAATAAATTAAAATTAGCGAGAAGTACCAAACAACAGAAGAACACACAAAACTAATTTTGTTCAAAGTCCCACATTTTTTTAAAGGAAATAAATTGCATTAATTAAAATGAAAATCTGTTAATGAGACAAGACAGAAAACCCTTATTTCTTTCACCTCTACTTCCCCGTTTTTAAGTTATCTAATTTTTCCTTAAGAAATTTTGCTAATATTTTAACCTCAAGTTGGTTCAAAGGAAGCATGTTTCAAATAAAATCAAAATAGCCAACTGCTAAAAGCTTTTAAAATCATTGAAAGAGGTGATGTAAGCTGGTGGATTGCACATTACTAAATAAATGTAACAAAGCTTCAAGTAAATGTGCTATTGCAGTAGGTGAAAAAATAATTCAAAATGTGGACTCTAACAGGTAGTCTGTGGGTGTATGTGAATTTCAAAATTGGAACCTTTGGACCCTCAAGCATAAGGCTGCTCCTTGCTGGCTGCAATTGATATGGACTGGTATAAATTCTGATTTAAAAAGTGGCACTTCTTGAATCCTCCATTAAATAAAGAGACATGGAACAGAATTAAGAATTCTGAGGCTGATAGTGCCTTGCACCCCTGCACACAGCCTATTTAGATTGGGAAAATTGGGGTAGGGACTGAAAAGACAGATCCTGGAAGAAGAATAACTTCCAGGATGGGTCATGGAAGAAGAAGAGTTCCTTGAAAGAAGATGCTTAAGATCCTGGCTGCTGGAAAGATGCTGGAAGTGAGGAGAAATTGTGGATATCAGCAAGATGCATTGAGATGAGCATTGAGGGAGCCCCAGGGACTGTGGCCAGTAGCACCTGGTCGGTATCTCTGTGCAGCTTCACAGCAGAAACCAACATGACTTTCTGCCTGACCTTCCCAGGTCAGCAGTAATTTCCCTGCTCGGAACAAATCTGAGATCTACTAAAGGCAGCCCTGGGTGCAAGAGTGAAAGAGGCAACACAAGATGTGAAATCAAGTTGTGTAAAAGCAGTATCTATCTCATCAGTTCTTGAAAAAATCCCAGCATCCAGATGCACTATTGATTCTTGCTTACCATGACCACTAATAGAAAGAAAAATTGCTGCCCAGACACTGCCAAAGGGACAAAATACTCCTTGGTTTTGTAAAAATGTGCAGTGCACAGAATCCTGCCTAGTATTTGGTTCCACATAACCACTGGAAAAAGCATCAGAAGTTCTTAAGAAAATAAAGATCTGCAGATTCCAGCTCAATGAAATCCTGTCATTCACAGCTGTGCAACTCAATACAACCTGGATATCCCAAATCCTGGCAAATACTTGAAAAGGAAGCTGGGGCAAAAGCAGGACATGAGGCAATGGCTATGCCTGGAAAACAAGATGCTTCCTCACGTGTCTCTCATTTAACACCTCTGTCACAGGTGGTGGTGCTTCCCCTTTATTCTGCTTTACCTTTTTTTCTCATTCTGCTTCTGCACAAGTTCCAAAGCCCTCCCTCTCTTCTGTACTGCCCATATCCATTTATTCCTAACTTTGTGTTCCCCTAATACTGCCTCTAATGCTCTGCAGATGTCCCCCTCTCATTTATAACCCTAAGTTTACATGTCTTTTCTCTCTCTTTTTAAAAATTACTGGAGTACCTATTGTAGTTTATATGATACCCATTGCTTTCTCTAAATTACATTCAAAACAAAGGTGGAAAGAAAGATTTTTATTTTATTGTGGGTTTTGTTGTTGTAGGGTTTGGGGTTTTTTTGCTTGTAATTTTTGTTTTTCTTAACAATTTATACATCTACATTTGATCCAGATCAAATTCTTAGCCCTTTCATTTATGAATTTAACCTAAGAGCCCCTGAACATCAATCAGGTTCAATGTTTCTAAATGTATCATTAAAATGAGACAGCCTTCCCAAAAGCCCAGACGCCTTCACCTGCCTCATGCATTTATCAGAGACATGGATTAGAAAAACTTCATAGTTCACTTCCAACTAAGAGAACCCCATGATTTCATTATTAGGTTCATGTACATTTTAAAAAGAAAATCTGTTTTTCTGAATACTGGTTTAATTTTGCTTCCCAAAGGAATATGGAGTTCCACACCAAGAATATTTTGGAAAAGTTCACAGACATAGTTTACTCTCCAGGTACACCAAAGTAAAAAATCACTAATTTCAATCTGAAAAGATGAACAATTGTCCTAAACAGCCTAGGTAGAAGATGTATTTTAGGAAACCCTTACTTAAATTATCCCTGAAACAGGAACAGTTACTTTAGCCTGTTTGGCTTCTTCATATTTGTAAGCAACTGACATATGTATATGCAGTTTGGAATCACGGAACCGTAGAAATGTTTAGTTTGGAAAAGATCTCCAAGATCATTGAGTCCAACCGCTACAACACTTTATGGAGCTCCATTTAAATAGAAAAATTGTATTCTTATAACTTTTGTTATAAGAACTTCTGTTGTAAGAAATTTTGTATTCTGTCACAAAAGAAGCTGAAATTTCACTAATGATACTCAGCTCACTTTCATGTTTCTCAAGTTTCCTGGCTTTTGGCTTTGTAAAGAAAATATATTAACAAATTTCAGCATTGCAACAAAATGTAGCATTTAGAAAAGCCCTGTATTTTGCTTGTTCAGACAATCTGTCAGGACAGGATTAGTGCTAATTCCCACACCCATGAGACCTTTTTTCTTTCTCTTTTACATAACTAGGCACAAGTAATCTTGACCCCTTGGCAACTTAAATTATCAAGAAGAGTTCATTCTTGATTTTAAAAATTTCCGATTTTTGAAGCAAAAAAAATTCTCTGGTTTTTTTCAGTGTTTTAGTACAGGAGTATGAAAAATTAAATATGCTTGAAAGAATACACACAAGGACAAAGATAACTGCATCAGGTGAAGCAACTTCCAGCAGAGAAAATGCTAATCTTATTTTGGTGAAAAACTAAGGGCAGTGATAGCATATTAAAAGACTAACACTGGAGAATGGTAGGCCTACTACTCACAAAGAGATGCTTTTCCCCTCATTATCTTAATTTCACTTCATGCCCACTGTTAAGCAAATATTCCCATATCCATCCTGGAGACACAGAAATTATTGCTAGAGGATACTGCAACCACATTAAGGTTACACTGTATAGCTTATCAAAGGGGCCATATTAGCCAAACAATGCTGAGTCTTCCAGTGCTTTTCATTCCGTTCAACAATGCGAGCAGATGACATATTTATCTATTTATTTTCAAGATACTACAAGAAATTGTAAATTAATGCTTTAAAAAACATCAAGACTATCATTCTGCACCAGGTTTACACCTCAGGGAGTATTTAATTACATATATTCAATTAATATTTAATTACTCAATCAATTATATTGCCAAAGATGAAAAAAGGGACCTAAAGAAATGTTCCAGAGCAGTTTTTTAATTGACTTGTATGCCTGCACACAATTTAATCTTTATAGTGGTCATCTTCATCCATTGTTAAAAGAACATTAATTTGTTTTTTAAACTAGGGAAAAAAAATATCATTTTGGCAGTAGCTACAGCTTATAATGGGAACAGTAAGACTATCCTGCACAATAAATCTGGAATAGTGCTTCAAACTATAATGAAATATTAACGTTAATGCAGGAATGCAGTATTTGTTTCTTTTATTGTTATAAGGTTGCTACAGGAAAAATACTATCATCTTTAAAAACTAATTTTACGGTATTTTCAATGGCATTTGTGCATAAAGATTTCAGCTTACTCATAAAAAGTGTTACTATACAGAAAGAATAAAAAGATGTATCTAACAGAGATCAGTCTAAAGAAATTTTAAAAATGCTGACCTCCAATCATGCTTTTCTTGGCAAATTTAGTTTCGTGGTAGCCTAAAACCTCATGACAGCTGTCTATTCAGAAGCCCCAAAGACAGTATCATGTTTTGTTTAACAACAACTTCCATAATCACCTGGGAGCCACTGAAATACAAACATGCTTAGCCACCATTTTTTTCCCCAATTTGTTCCAGTTGCACCAATGGCTAAGAAGCAATGCAAAGCAACTTTGTTTCCTAGCAGTGTAATCTCATTCGTGGTCCAAAAGGAAGCTGATTTATTCCTATGAAGCACTTTTCAAACTAAGTCACATAACACAGCCTTATTAACAGTTCTACAGCGTAACTGCTTGCTCCTATGACCAGCAACAAGGACTTCTAGGCTTCCTTCCTTTCCTTCACGCTTTGTTTACTTGAATATTCAACTGAAAATTCTGAGGAGCAAGGAATTAATTTGTTCTTTGTCTTAAATACACCTATAAGCATCTCAAGGAGTATTAAATAGCAAATGAAAAAAAAAAACCAGCTATAACTCATACTACAATAGCTCATTTGAAAAATACCACGGTATTTCACTCTAGTTACAATTTCAAAACCCTTGGCAAAGAAACAACCTTGAACAAAATAAAGCCGGTTTTATTCAAGAATAATGAGTGTTTCTGATAACTGTAATATTCTCTGAGCAAAATCTTCCTTCCTTCTGGAAATGAGTGTTAAAAATATTACACGAATTACCATCACTCACCTCTCCTGTCATTTCTGCCTGCATTTGTGGATTTGTCAGAAGGGCAAGGGCAACGTCCTTCACATTTCACTGAAATCTGTTTTCCTGAGACACAGGCTTGATAGTCTAATTTGCACTGTAAGGAGAGAAAATGGCTATCATTAATTTAAACATATTTTATAACAAAAAATTCTAGTTCTAAGAAATCTGAAGCAATCTTTCATGAAATGCTTAAATCTTTGCAGACACAGGTGCAAAGAAAAGTCTTCTGCAGTATATGCTACTTTCATACAAAAACTGGATTAAATAAAGATACAAAGTTTTTGATCCCTAACCTGGCTACAGTTTCAGACTCAATTCAAGCATGAAGGCACTTGTGGTGTGAGACTGATTTGAATATCCATGCTAAATGGAAGTAGACTGTATTGGTTTTATCTGTATTCTATGAGTAAATAAACACAGCAGCAACATTCATTATTGATAGGAAGCAATAAACAGTCAATTTTTATAGAATTTATCACTTCATTTCTATCTTTAAGATGACAGTATCCTGGTAAAAAGAATTAATGAATAAAATGAAAAGCCGTGCCTAATGTAATTCTGCACAGTGACTGTCTTTTCTGGTACAGAAACAGATTCATCTGTGAGGTTCTGATCTGGGTACTTGCAGCTCCAATCCAGAAACCATATAAAAACTAACTATATTTAACTGAGAAATAGAATTGTTGTTTCAAGCATATAAAAATAATGCAGTTAAAAACCACATACAGAGAAAATAATATCATTGTAAACATTGTCACTCTTGTTGAAAAGCTGAACTTTTCTTCCAATAAAACAGTTCTTTGCATAATGATCTCTCTCTGGGATGTCTTATGTATTATCAGGAAAAACATAAACAAAAAACAAAGGGGGCGGAAGCATCTACAAAGAGCTTTTTCAAAAAGCAAAAGAAGAAAGATTGTTATGGAGAACACTTCATCCTTGAACAAAAGATGCCAGATGTCTCATTAAATAGGTAAAGGACACAGAAGCATAGGAAACAGAAAACTAGTTCAAGTAACAAATAAAAATACGAAGTGTTTTCTATGCATCACAACACTTCGGAACAATCTCACCAGAATTTGTCTCTTTTCTTCCCTGACTCATCTTTTGTTAGGGTTCATAACTTCACTGTAATGCAGTTCCATTAGCATTCGCTGGAAATCCTGAGAATCATATAAAGTCAAAGTTTCTCTCTCTCTTAAGAATATGTAAGGGGTGGAAGCACTGTAGATAGGTAAGAATCAAGTAGCCTCCTGAAAGACTGCACTTGAGGCTTCCAGTAGTATGTAGATGTGAGCACTGTGAATTGACAGAACTCCATTAACTTTTTAAGCAGTCAGATTCTTGGTCTTATCACACTCTCATGCAGTTCTATACCTTGTATAACTTGAAGCGCATCACTGTACCAAAATAGTACATTTTTGCACCATTAACCAGTACTAAAAAGACAGAATACCTGAATTTTTTGTACTTAAAGTCATTATTGTAATTCAGTTCTGAATGTGTCACCTTTTGCCAAAAAGGCATGGCTTAAGGAAAATGACACCAATAGAACCTTTTAATTCTCTCAAAAAAACCCCAATATAACTGCTCCAATTGAAAGCTATATAGCACTAATATCTCATAAAGGACTAGAAAATGGAAGTAAAGCAAACACCTGCCTATGCTGATTTTGAAACAACTGGATACATTTTCTATCTCAATTATCCTGGCTGTACAGGAGAGTTGCTTGCATTAGCCATGACACCCACCAGGCCTGTCTCCAGACAGCACCTGACCTAATCCATATATTTTAATACTCAAACCAATATTTGGATTTTGTGGAATGGATTATAGCTCAAATTTAGTACTTGTTTCTGTTAAAAATAGATTACTATGCTTTTTTAAGATCTGAGAGTTTTTATTATTCAAACTTAGTAGTTTAAGGATTCAAATCTTACAGACGTGCTTTAAGCTTTGATTACTCCACTTGGTGAGACTACCATTTAAAATCTGACATATAAACCCATACCAGGTTTGTTTTACTGAGAACCAGAGTATAAAGAGCAAGGAAAAAAAAGTAATACGTTTTTTTAAATTTCTGAAGATTTCTTTAATCTTTTCTTTGAGAGATTATTTTTACAGACTCCAATGCTCCTAACTTTGATTCACTTGAATGTTGCTGAAGAGGCTAGTAAATACTTCATAGGTGCTTCAGCTAACATCATGAGTTGCGAGTTTAGTCCTTTTGATTTAATTTTCTTTGAAGTTGTCTACTCAGTCCTATTTGCAAATAACACTGTCCTTTTAAATGCTAAAAAAGAAATAATGCTCAACACCTGGCACAGGCAGAGATATATGAGATACTGAGTGCAAGGTCAGCACACAACACTTCCAAATCAGTACTCCCATTCACAGGTTTGACAAAATTTTACCCTCACCGAACTCATTTTAAAGACAGGCAGGCAGCAGAGACAAATTCATTGTTTTCAGAAACAAAGCAAAATCATGGTGCTTGTGTAAGTTGGACATGAATCAAGGCTGTTCTGACAATTTCATATCAGCAGCTAATGACATCAGGAGCAGAACTCTGGTTCAAACCTCTTGTCATAATTCCCCAAATTACCACTGCACTGGGATACTGTAAACTAGCTCAGTTAAATAAAAGTGGGTCAAACTTCCTTCAATGTTACTCTCAAACTGGTAGAAGAGCAAGCAACACACCTGAAAAACTCCACAGAAAAAGAAATCACTGACATACAGGCTATGAGGACATAATAAGAAATAGTGGGCAAAAAGTAGAGTGTGATGGGATTCATGTCAGAGTACTCAAAGAGTTGGCTCATTTCGTCATGAGATCTCTCTCCATGACTTTTCAACGGTCTTGGGAATATGGAGAATCAACAGGAAGCTGGCAAATGCTGACCCTGGTAACTACAGGTCTGCCAGTCCAACTTGCATGCCTGGTGAAATTATGCAGAAGATTATTCAGTGAGTTACTGAAAGACATATGAAGGACAATGCAACCACTGGTCACAGCCAGGACAGCTTCATGAGGATGAAGTCCAACGTGACAATTTCCTTTTAAGACAAAGTTACCCACCTAGCTCACCAAGAGAAGCCAGTTGATATAATCTTTTTAGATTTCAGTAATGCTTTCAATAGTGTCTCTCACAGTATCCTTCCGGACAAAATGTCCAGCAGACAGCTGGATAAACCCATCATGCGATGGGTGAGCACCTGGCTCATGGGTTGGACACAAAGTGCTGTGGGGTAAATGGGATAACATTAGGGGATACATCAGGCTGGTGACCAGTTACTACTGGGGTTCCACACAGCTCCACTGTAGGGCCAGTGCTCTTCAAGGTCTTTATAAACAACTTGGATGCAGGACTGAAAAGTATATGAAGTAAGTTTGCAAATGATATTCAGCTGGGAGGAGCTGTTGACTCCCTCCAAGGCAGAGAGGCCCTGCAGAGAGACCTGGACAAATTAGAGGGGTGGGCAATCACCAACTGTATGAAGTTCAACGAAGAATAGTGCTGGATTCTCTACCTGGANGGTAAATGGGATAACATTAGGGGATACATCAGGCTGGTGACCAGTTACTACTGGGGTTCCACACAGCTCCACTGTAGGGCCAGTGCTCTTCAAGGTCTTTATAAACAACTTGGATGCAGGACTGAAAAGTATATGAAGTAAGTTTGCAAATGATATTCAGCTGGGAGGAGCTGTTGACTCCCTCCAAGGCAGAGAGGCCCTGCAGAGAGACCTGGACAAATTAGAGGGGTGGGCAATCACCAACTGTATGAAGTTCAACGAAGAATAGTGCTGGATTCTCTACCTGGAAAGGGGCAACCCTGGATGTACAGACAGACTGGGGAATGACATGCTGGAAAGCAGTGCCATAGAAAGGAAACTTGGGGGTCCTGGTTGATGGTGAGTTGAATTTGAGTCATCGTGCCCTGGCAGCCAGGAGTGCCACCTGTGTCCTCGGAGGCATCAGGCACAGCATTGCCAGCCAGGCAAGGGAGGGGATTGTCCCGCTCTGCTCTGCACTGGGGTGGCCTCACCTCGAGTCCTGTGGGCCCTTTTGGGTGCCACAATATAAAAAAGATATTAAGCCATTAGAGAGCTTCCAAAGGAGCGCCACAAAGACGGTGAAGGGCCTTGAGGGGCAGCCGTATGAGGAGTGGTTGATGTACATGATGAGATCATGTGGTCTGTTCAGCCTGGAGAGGAGGAGACTGAGGGGGGACCTCATTGCAGTTACAACTTCCTCATGAGGGGAAGAGGAGGGGCAGGCACTGATCTCTTCTCTGTGGTGACCAGTGACAGGACCCAGGGGAATGGCCGGAAGCTGTGTCAGAGAAGGTTTAGGTTGGATATCAGGAAAAGGTTCTTCACCCAGAGGGTGGCTGGGCACTGGAACAGGCTCCCCAGGGAAGCGGTCACAGCACCAAGCCTGGCAGGATTCACGGAGTGTTTGGACAAGGCTCTCAGGTACATGGTGTGACTCTTGGGGATGTCTCGGGCAGGGCCAGGAGTTGGACACGAGGGTTCTTGTGGGTCCCTTCCAACTCAGGTTATCCTACGATTCTAGTGGGTTGGAAGATAAACTAAAGAATATCCTATTAAACATGCAAGAGTTTTAGAAGATGGAAATATAATAAAAATAGTCATAATATTAAAATAGGCTAAAATATAATATAATTCAATACAGAAAACTGCTATATTCTACTGTTAGGTAGACAAAATAATTGAGATATTAACAACAAGCTGGACCAACTGGCTAGACATTCATTCTAAAGGGAAAATAGAGGTCTAGTGATCATTAAGAACAATAGAGCGATGTTGAAAAACATTACACCAGTATATATAAATGCTAGTGCAACCTACAAAACATGTAAGATAATTTCACATAGCTCTGGCAGCACTATACAGCTTGTGACAAGATTTCAAACAAGAGAGGAATTAATTGAAAAAGGAGTAACAAGAAAAATGAGAAACCTAGAAAATAGTCACCAAGAAGAGGCTGAAGGACTGGGTCTTAAGAAAAGAGGATTCACGTAACAGCTATCAAATAGGCAAAAGACATCTGAAAGGTATCTGAAAAGAATACCACAATGAATGTTACAAGAAATAACTGTCTTAAACTGCTGCAGAAAAGTATCAGATTAGGTAGTAGGCAGACCTTTTAAGAAGGGTAGTGACATCTTAAAACAAATTGTTGGAGAAGCTTTTTGAATCTTAATAATTGTCTTTACAACCAGGCTTAGATAAATCTGTCAGGAATTACACCTGTGTAGCTTATCTTGCTTTGAACAAATGGGTGGATCAGATGGCGTCAAGCTTATTCAATTGGGAAGTACAGTACAGACCCACCCCAGGAATGAACCAGTGTCAAGAGATTATTGCTTGCATAAATCTTGTTCATTTACCGAAGAGTTTGAAAGATGTGTAATGAGTGAACTAGAGAGATAGCACAAAAGAAAAGAAAAGTAATGCTTCTACTGGTCTATTGATCCTAGCTAATTTCAGCAAAATTCTGTTTGGTACTGAGTGTATTAGTGCTCTCCTGAGCTCTTGAAAACCTGACATATGATTTGGGAACATGGTAAATATTTTTGGATAAACTAAAACAAAAATTAGCTGAATATATAAATGCTTTGCAATGTGAAATACGAACAAAAAAAATCCTTAAATTGGATATCCACATCTCACATATAATTTATTTGCTTTCATCTGCAGAACCATCATCTATCTGTAAAAAGACATATCACACAGAGGGACTGTGTGTGAGACAGCTGTAAATTAGTTGCTATTTGCAGACTTTTCAAAATGTACAGGGAATAAAGACATACTAAAGTAGATGAGGAATTTAGTTTAACTGTCTGGCTACCATATAATAAAGGACATAAGAGTGCACTGGCGACAATTTCCTGACTAGATAAAAGGAAGGTATGTCCATTCTGTATGTCATGTGAGTGAAGAGCTCTGTGGAAGAAAGCAACAGAATTAGGATTGCATTACAAGTCTACCCAAAAAGAAAGATAAAGTCCTTGTGCAATGTTGACTTTGGCATTTCTTATCATTTCATCAATCTGCTTTTTCTCACAGACTTAATTCTGTTCCTTTTTGAGAATGCTACAATCTCAGTGCAAGATAACATTTTTCCACAATAGTACTGTCTTGCCAAGAATATCTAGTGGCTTTTAAGCAAAACTAACTCAAACTAAGTAATGAGGATACCTACGACTTCTCTGGCAAGTAAAGAACATGAACTAGTGCCTTGAGGTACAATCTGCAGACACTCCCCTCCAACCCCTCTTCTCCATCTGTATACATCCTGGGCAGCTGGAAGCAGATCTGGTACACCCCTACAGCACACAAGTCAGCAGAAATTAGCTGCCAGGATATTCATCTAGATGTCCAGTGAATACTGTGTCCATTATGTGCTTCAAGCCCTTCACACTGAAAGACTGAAGTTTGGCCAGATACATCAACACATCCTTTTCTAAACAGAAGCATAACTGTAGTATTAGACAAAGTGTGAATTCAGTGTTAAGAGTCTTTTAGATATTTTCCATCTGCTGAGGTGCTGATACGTACATAAATGCTTTCTAGAACACCACCATATTTAATACTGAGCATTTAGTAAATTACTTTTTAGACAACCAATAATTAATATTTATACAACTGTAAAGTGTCTCATCTTTGAAAGGTAACCATCACCTTTAAGTGTATCTTATCTCAATGACAGCTCTGTAGAAGTCCCTGATGTTTTTGTACATGTAAAAATCAAACAGGGCGTGCTATCCAATTCTAAGAAAAAACACAGATGAATAATAAATTCAGATTCTCCTGATAACTATCAGTTCATATGCTACAAATAGAATATCTGGGTCAATTTGGAATATCCTTTCAAGTCTACATGGTCCTGCCAAAAAATGCTCACAGTTCTTTCTTTCCTGTATATTTTCTAGATGATCAACAATTCACGGTCAGAAGATTTCTGTATAATGGAATCAACAAGACCTCTGAGAAAAGAGCTCTTTGCTAGAGTACCACAAAGATATATTTTTTCCAGTATCATTATATGTTTCATGGATAGAAATCTTTCCCATAGAGCTCCACATTCATGCATCAATACAGATGCTTTCTCTCTCTTGTTAGAAGCTGGTATCTCTGACAGCTGAACAGATAATCTCTGATTACTCAGTACTGTGTGCTTTCAACTTATCTTCATGCTATTTTCCTATCCACGTTCCCCATTTTCAAACTTTATTCCTATTTCACAAAGCTTACACACATGCCCCGGCTCAAACTTTGCCTCTATTGTATTTGACGCAAATTGTTATGTGAAATTATGCCCTCAGATTTGAATCTAAGTAAAATATGTAAAGAAACTATCTTTTCTTAACTCAGTTGGTGGTTCCTGCCACCAAACATAAGGTCAGAGTGGGCAGGGTGAGTGTCGATCAGGTATGTTCCAGGTCCAGTTCAATACAGACCATTACCTGATACAGAATATGGAAGAGAAGTGAAGGACTGCTTCATGCAAGGGGCCAATTCCAGCCAAATGAATCATGTGCAGTGCCATCACTTTAGGGTGGCTTAAAATGAAGGTGAAAATATGGCCAAAGTCAGTGATGTGATAAACCTAATTTTGAAAATTTTATGTAATTTTGCATTTCTTTACAAAAAGCAGCCAAGAAGGTATAGAATTTCAAGCTAAATGCAGCTAGACATAATGCCAAGAGACTACATTTTCAACTAATCCAAGCTTAAGCAATAAAAAATTAATGTGCAAATTTATCCATGAAGCATCACCCAGATCTACAAATCCCTTTCCGTCTCCTCGGTAACTTGCTAAGCATGTGTATTACTCACCTTAAAAAAATAGGAGTTTAGATAAAAGGCTTTTCAGCAAACAAGTACTACTATTTAAAATGAAAACAACTGTTGAATATATTAACCATAAAGACATGCAACTGGCATTTTGATCGGAGAAAAACAGGAAATATATGTATTGAACCAAGACCCTGAGCAAAGAAAAGCTTTTGTGGTTGAAAGACAACTGATGATACATTGTTTATGAAGCTATGAATTAGAGAACGCTGTTTTCATGACAAAATGAAAACCTGTATGCACGGTTTTCTTCCTATTCCCCTCAACAGCTCTTGTCTGTTTTCTTCAGCACTCTGCAGTGCAATGGCATAAAATTAAAAGCTTGAAATCCTTGAAATCAGGTCAACTAGATATTTGATCTTTTTCGGACACCCTAGAATACATATTAAGTCACAGAAACATGGCGATAGATGTCTACTGGGATTATTTAAATTAGGCACCCACTTATCTTTGCTTTCCTACTCAAAGGCTCTTAGAGACACATGATGCTTGGGAGTTTCTGAAAACCCTTCTAAGAATTTATCTGCTTTTAAAATCAGCTGTCTGAATTTTTAGACACCTACTCAGTTTGGAAAATATATATCTCACCATGTTATCCTACACGTATTGCAAACAGCCTTACTAATATTTTATATCACCAAATAAGAACAGAAAGCCTAAATAATGGTAAATCCCTACTTGAACACTATTTATAGTAACTTAAGAATAATTAATAATAATGCTTTTAGTATTTGTGTAGAAGATGTAATATATTTCCTCATATCCAAATTAATATTTCAATATCCCTTGAAGACAATACATTGTGTAAAAAGATATTTCAAATAAAAAATATTAAAATTATGGTGTTTTTAAAAAATTATTCACAAAAAGGGTAAAAATATATAACTGTGTTACTCGTGCTTTTGACTTATTCCAAAATTATAAACATTGATGCAGTCTGAAAATGTACTAAAAGCTTTGGAGAAAATTTCTTGAGAGACAGAAAAATAAATATTGCTCAGATAAAACTAACTTTACGTTTTCGAGTTCCCACTACAAATTTGAAAATTAACATTCAAAGAAAAATTTTAAAGGCGAACAAAAACATTTCATTCTCCTACACAACCATCTTGAAAATAGCTGACTATATTGGTTCAAAAATCAGCTAGTAAAGGTCTTCACTGATTTTCAGCTGGCAAGCAAATTTCTAAGTAATGGCAATAGTAAAATAGAAGTCATAGCAAATCTGTAAAAGCTTATAACGAGACACAAATGACTTCTAAAAGTGTGGAATTTTTTGTTAAAACAATTTGCTTATTCCTTATTAGCATGCATTATCACTGTATTTTTAATGTGATATGACTTCCTAAGCCATGCTGGCTGATTGCACTGCTAATTAAACAAGTTCAATTTATCCAATTATATCTAAGTTGAAATACTTATAAAGTTGTATCTGAGCTAAAATAGCATCTAAAGGGCATGCTCATTAGTCCTCAATTACAGGAAAAATAATAAAAGTACTAAAAGCAACGTGCACAGACGTAGACAGTCCATACTGGGTTATCCCGTCAAAGTTTCAAAGACACTTAAACTGTTCTTTGCAAACTGCGGTGAAAAAGGGAAAAAAAGCAAAAACAAAAAAGAGAAAGCAAAAAAATACCAAACCAAAAACCAAAAAACAACAACAAAAAAAAACCCAAAAACCCCAAAAAACCAAAAAAACCCCAAAAAAACCCCAAAAAACCCAAAAAAAAACAACAAAAAAAAAGGGAAAAGAAATTCTGTATAGCTAGTTACATGTAGGTGAAATATCTAGTCACTCTTGGCTTTCTTCCCAGCATATCGCCTGTACAGTTCTCTGCTTTTTTGCCCGCCTAAAAAGGTATGCTAATATTCACTTGAACTCCAAGTGCTAGATTTAATTTATTAAGCAGTCCAAAATTCAAGGCTCCATGTGCTATCAGTGACAAAAATATTTATGAAATTTCACATTCATACTAGTTTTCACTCTGTCAGGAAAGAAACACGGTGTTGTACAAGCAGGAGTTAACATTCCAAAGCATGGCTGTTTTTCACTAGATTACATATCTCTTCCTGAGCTTAAAGAGATATATCTTGTGTAGAAGTACACAGAACTGTGCCTGAATCTTTCCCCTTTGTGCTGTTACTACTTGATTTTTAAAACATTCAAAAATTTTCCTTGTTCTGTGACAAACACATATGGATTAAAAGCAGGACAACACAAAGCCAAGTTGTCACGTGTTATGTTTTGAATGAAGAGCCAGCGTGACAAATTTTGCTACATCAACACTTACTTTTTTCTCCCAGTAAGTCCATGGTGGCCTAAAATGTTACCTTTCTTTAATGTTACAGACATTTTACCTCATTGGAACCTGACGTATTACTAGGACTGAAGCCTCTCTTTTTCTCCAAGCCAGCATGACTAGTTTATAGCACTGCTGGTCTAAATCTGTGTTATGGTGTCTGAAACCTAAATTTCACAGTATTTCAGCTTCTTTCTTAGTGCAAATGTGACCTGTGTGAACACTGTGTAAGAATACCTTTTTAGAAGCTAAACACTTTTTTCTCTGTTTGATTACTAAACTGAATTACACATTTTAAACATTTTTATTTCAATAATTACATTCTTTCTAATAATTTTCACTTCATTTGCATTTCTGTAGCTAATTGCTACAGAATGCTTTCACTGGGCCAAGATCTGAGCCAGTTCTCATTTGCCATTTGCTTGTTTCCCTCTCAACTTCTTTAAGCCCATTCTTATCATAGATTGTTACTATAAACTCTCAAAATCTGTCCCCTAGGTTGCTTCATTGCAACCATTCATTGCCCCATTATTTTGCTTCACGCCATCTTTAACCATTCTCTCTCACTATTAAAAGCTTCTTTTCCATTGTTTTAGAAATAAATGCCTAAACAGTAGCCTCTCAAGATCATAAAAATCCTCTAATCCCACCTAACCATCTCTTGCATTATTACCATCCTAATCTTCTACTCCACTGAAACCATATGCTTTAATGAGCTTCCACTTGGTAAATCTGAGGCAACTGTGTCTCTTGATCTCCTCCTTGCAGCCGACACAACTCATCGCTAAGTTCTATACTATTTTCTCAGGTGCCTTAATGTTTCAAACAACTACAAAACTTAAGAACATTATTAATTGTCTCAACACTCCAGACTCTTCTTTCTGCTGCTTTCTTTACAGAACTGGTTTCTGCTCCACAAGGCTAACTATGTAAGTTCCTGTGTTCAGCTCCTATGCATTTCTGCCTGCATATAATGTGGACACATTTTTCTGGAAAAGAATTGCTGTGCCAAAACAATTTGGATTATTTTAGTTGTAATTCTAGTTACAATATTTTTAATACTATTTTCAAAATATTAACTTCTGATGGTTAAAACTCTCAGAGAAAGACCATTCTCCACGTAAGTATGTATAATTTGATATAATTTGGAATTTTTAGTATATCAGCCTATTTGAAAAAACTGGATTAAATAAAGTTAGTCACTCTTATGGTATTTCTCTGCCTTTTTTTTGAATACCACATCCTATGAATATAAAGTTTCCAGATAAAATTGTAGGCCTTACTAGCAAAACCCATCCATGTCTGATTTTCCAGCATCTGCCAATCTAATTTCCTTCTTTTTTTATTGTTTACCTTCTTTAAGCATTTAAACTATAAACAACCAGCTTCTACTATTTCTGTAAAGATCCAAAGTATACTCCAGGATCAAACAAGCAAGATAAATTTTATTTTTATCACTGTCTATTGGGGTCAGTCTCATCCAAGAAAAGTTTGTTACAGGGTTTTCATTGTTTGTGGGGTTTCTTAAGGGGAGAGAATGGGGCAGAAGAAGGGCTGGCCATGGTTTGGTTTTTTTCCCCCCATTGACCAACAACTTTTTTTTATTCACCAGTGTACCTCAGCCACAAGTTCATTGTAACAGTACAACCCAGATTTGATTTGTAGAAGGTTTCAAATTTTTCCACTTTGAACTGGGTGATTTTGGCTGGGTGTTGCTTAGGCTAGGGACACAAATCTTAATTTTGAGATGCCCCTTTTGACAAAATCTACTTTTATTAGAAAAACAAATCAGTGCTGGCAGAGTACTTGGAAGAAGCTGCTTCTTCCAGCTGCAAAAATAAAGACCTACACACTGTCAAACAATTTATTTCAGAGAGATTACATTATTTTATTACTAAAGGTGGCAGACAATGATTTAACCTTATTATTTTTGGCTACATTTCAACTGACAGTTAAGTCTACAGCAGATTGCTTAGTAACAAGGCAGATAAAAATGGAAAGGCATAGTGGATTAGCCCAATTTAAGAAGTAAGACTGACATACATTGAATCAGGCTTGTGAAAAACGCTTTCTGTTATTCCAAAATATCTATTTTGTAATAGCAATTCTGTTTCTAGCAATCTCTCCTGAAGTAGAAAAGAACTTTTAACAGCTCAGGCATGTGACCTGAAAGCTCACAATACACTAATTAATACATTTAAATCAATTTAACTTATATAAAATCACAATCCTTAAAATAACAACAAAGATTAAAAACGTCAATACATGTTTTTTATGTTTCTTCTCAACAAGTGGTCTTATACCAAACATACTGCTAAGAGATACACATTATTAAATTAAAGTCTTAAAAGTACCTGAAATGAATAAAGGTAGCAATGATTATATAAAGGAAAATGTTAAACATGGGACGCCCTGAGAATAAAAATCTAGCATTTCAGATTCATGAAAAATGATAAACAAAACTCGAATAGAATATTAAACTCACCCTTTCACACAGTGCAATTTTATCCCCAACTCTTTCAAACCTCCTCACAGAAAGGAATTGTAATTTGGGAAACTGAAGAAAGTATCTGAATATTAAAAAGATCTAAATCCACATACCTGTCTATCTGTGTAGTCTTTCAAGAATTCTTATCCTCTTTTCTGACTACTTTTCTATACAGTTTGCATCTTAGTCTGAGAAGCTAGTTTAAACCCATTATTTTTGCAAAACCCAAATATTATTGCTTTTTATACATACAGGGTTGTCATCAATGACACGAAGCTTTCATACATAGGAGAAAATATATTTCATAAAAAATTCACTATCAATATGAAACCATGTTGAGCAAATTGTTGCTAACATTAGAACTGCCATAGTGATTCTGGAATAAAATCATGGAGCAATGGGCATAATTTAAAGGATTAAGTTATTTCTGAGGTGTTTTCAAAATACTGCAAGCACTGTTCATTGATCTTATTTAAGGTTAGATTTTGTTAAAGTGGGACTAATTGTCAACTGCATTCAGCTTAAGAGAGAAAACTTCAGCCTATTACACCAAATACCAGAGCTGAAGTCAAAATATGCAAAATCCACTCAAAAGAAAATTCATCTGCATAACTGTATTTTTTTTTCCTCTTGGCCGTTTTTCTGAAAGTCCAGTTATAATATAGTGGAATATGGGAGACTTGTTCTAACAGAAGCATCCAAGCCTGAGCAGCACCAACTCATCCCCAGTTACAGCAGCTTTACAGCAGGTGCTGCACAGCAGTGAGCTGCTTCCCTGGGTGAAAGAACGGCAGCAGCTGGGTTGCTGCCCCAAAACACCCTATCTTAGCTGCACCTCATGTCCTTTTATTCCCCTATTAATCCCAGGAAAGATGAAGCTACAAAAAGGCTGCAAAATCCACACATGTGTTTTTCATGGAGAATGTCAAGTATATCGGGGTACCAAAGCCTTATGAGACAGCACTGCTTGAGAATTCCTAGTGCAAAAATGGATACTGCTCTTTCAAGTGCCAAAGAAATGCAGAAGGTAAAAATAGACCAACTGTAGAACACACGCAGTATTATTTAAAGGCTATTAAGCAAAAATTGTACCACCACCCTGCCAAGGAAACGGCAGGACCTCTTCACACTGAATATCTTCTCACACAATGATTATTGTTCACTTTGATTACTCAACATTTCAGCATGTAATATTTTGGTTTCAACATTCTTGTAATGCTAGTAACAAATATCTTACACCTGCTACTTTTCTTTTACACTGACTTCATGAGACTAATTGTGAGCTGAGAAAACAGTAAACCTAACCCGGACTGCAAAAATGAGCAGAAAACAAAATATCCTTACCTGACTCTGGAAAAGTTTAGGAGATAACCTTTCTTTCTAGATAGTCCACCTATTATATCATCTTTTTCTGTTTGTTTGCTTTCCAAAGCAAAACACATGTATGACATAGCTATAGTTACATAACTGAATACAAGCATTTCATGGGCTTGTCCTGAAAAGCAAGGATATACTCCCAAAACAACATCCATCTGACAAAAGTCAACTGCCTGTCTGTGTTCTACAATACTACTACTATATAATGCCTTATTTTCAGAAAATGTCTTATACAATTTTGCAGCGTAATTGATGAATGCTTTCTAAATACAAGAAAATTGCTGTATAAACTCCTAATGGAGCTTGATGACACAATGAAACAAACTTTGCCTGGAGTACAAGAACACAAATATTTGTCTTTAGTCAATTTTTAAAAACACTGCTCTTGAAATAACCTGGCATATTAACAGAGGTCCTTTTGATGGATTTGTGTTGTGTTTTGATGCAACTGGTACCACAGAATATGAAATCCTCACATCACTGAAAAGAAATAAAAATAAATACTTATAGGCTAATACAGATCTTCTGTGGAAATAAATGTTTTTAGCATTTTTCTTCTGTAAGCTTAGATTTGAAATCTACCATTACAAGGTAGTGGAAGTACAATCCTGCAAAACCTCTCTGATGGTATGTTACTTCTGCATTGTTTGCGTGCAAGGGATACTGAGGCTGGATAACACGTCCCGCTGCACTGAAAATGCACTGGAATGGAAGCACAGCGTGCCTATTTAATCCACTCATTTCTCATCATTCCCTTTGAGAAGCACAGCTGCACCTTTAACACATGATCTGATTTAAAAATATCTCCATCTCATCAATATGTATAGACTTTTGTACACCTACTCCAGACCAGACCACGAGAGGCTAGAAAGGTCACTTCTACCTATGGAACTATCTAGAATACAGCATTCCTATATGGTAAAATGGGAAATAAGCAATGAGGTTAAAGTGGGGCGATTTTTGTATTACATTAGGAAGAACATAGGGAGAGGTTGTAATGAATGAAGTATACAGTATTTAAAAAATAAAAAAGTTGCTTATCCAGCATTAACTATATTAACTCATCTACTTCATCTATTTAAATTGCAAAATTGTAGAGACTAGCATCTGTATTATATCCATGTGCAGTCTGGACTTGAAACTTAAAGACTGCCTGAGCCTTTGAATGGCAAGGCAAAGTAAATACTGAATGACAGCATCACCTAATGTCTAGGAAGAAACCAGCACACTTCTATCTCATAAAAAACATAGGCAGGAGATTACAGTTAATGAAAATAAGAATACATTTCAAATTCCTAAACTATAGTGTCAATGAAAGGAGGTATTTTATAGCTACGCCAGAGAGTCTGAAATTCATTTGTAGGGTCTCAGATAACTTGGTGCAAGCATTAGAAATTTTTTGATTGCTTTCTTTAAAGGAAAACTAGGATTCTAGACTAAATCCCTAAAATTAAATATTCAAGTTAGTAGGAAAAACATTCAGTAATGTAAGATTTAGAATAAAAGCCTAAGAATTATCAGGGTTTAGGAAGCACTAGTTATATCTGATGGTTTTATTTTATCAAGTATAAAATATATCTGTAGAGAAGATACTTGGTGTTCAATCCAACACCCAGTCTCTCTTGGAAACTAATTCTTTTTTGTAAACTTCGTACGTGACTACAGATGTGTAAACTTCAGATGTGATTAATTTGTGATTACAGTAAAAAACAAACAAAAAATTACGGAAACTCTAAAAACCTTTAGATACTAGGAAATATGCTAAAAGTATTTTGTTTAAAATGCAATATGGAATTTTTTCTTCATAAGTAACAAACACAGAGCTTTTTCATCTCCATCAATTTAATCTATTGTTATACTTCTCTTGAAGCACTGGATATTATCTACTAATGAAACAATTTGTTAGTGTAAGGACACCGTGTCAGTAAGACAGAATACAGTAGCTCCTTTCACACCACTGAACTGCATGCTGTTTCTGAGAAAAATGAGTTCATCAAGAGTCCACACTTTTTTTCTGTTAAAGAAGACTCAGTTGTTAATATTGGCTTAGCATCCTTCTGCTGAAAGTTTTAAGGAAGGATGCTAAACAAACTAATTCATTTTCAGCATTGTGAGATGGAGGGACTTCATAATCTCACCTCTGCACTGTACTAATGCAGTCCCAGGATATTTTTACTTCAGTGGGAGCAGCAAAATATATTGCATCCAAACAAGACTGGGTAAACTGACAGTAACATTTTAAAATTATTATTTTATCTCCAAATATGTATGAGAGAAAAGATGGGAGAGTTAAGGACTAGAGAAGGAAGATTGGATTATGATCTTAAAACCCATAATATGCTGTTGCAAGGAAAGACACGCAACAATTACTTACTGTATTACATTTTTTTTCTGGGTTTGTTACATCTATGTCTAAGTGCCTGGAATTTGAAGCACACCTTCAATGCTCAACTGGAAAATCTGACTTAACATGCCTATTCTAACCCCAGCTGGGGACACCCAACACTTTTTTGCTTACTCAAAACCCTGCCATGGTGTCTGTCACATTATGCTCTGTTCCGTTGCGGAGCACTCTTACACTCTGCTGCTCCGGGTATTACTGGTTTATGCTGCTTAGGATTCGCTACCATTTTGTTTTTACATCATACTAGAACTGTTGTAGGTTGCATTCTGTAATACATATTTTAGCCAAAACAAATAAATATTGATTTGTGTTAAAATACATTATTTTATTTTCCAAGAGCTGGAATTGACTGGAACAATGAAAGATCAATTTAGTTCTTTATTCAATTCTTACCTGAGAAGAATATGTGTGACCATCTGATCCACAAACAGGATTGGTATAAACTACTGGACACTGCTTGCAGTTTGATGAAATGGGACCACCCCTCCACTGTTTATGGCCTAAACCAGCCTCTTTCATACTGTAAGTAAACAAAAAGTATGTAATTCTGATAAGCAGTAGTAAAAATAGAACATAGTCAGGGTATTTTAATGAGCCTTTACAAACAGTAAGCCATATATAATTTGAACCATAAAGTTTTCCTCTGCATAGAGAATTTCCAACGTCTTTGGCATAAACTTCTTCACCTCTGTACTTTACTCACTGTAGTGATACTTGATGCCTGCATATTATTTCACTTTCTAAGACATATGAGTAGAAAAAGATGATTAAGATGATGCTTTGGTGACTGTTACACTTATTCATCAGTGAAAGATCCTGGAATTATGTGGCACTTACTCTTCTTTCTGTTATTCAACAGTATGAATAGAACTGTTGTATCAATAATGGCATTTAAAGAGGTAACATTAAAGTTTTAGAAAACTGTATAATAAATACCTCTATAGAAACAGGGAGGTGGTTCTTCAGAGTACTGTTTGCCCCACTTTGAACACTGCCTTTCACTGTTTACAACTTGCAAAATTCAGTCAACACTCAATATCAAGTTTAAAGGGAAAGAAAAGGTAATCTACTAGAGCACAGAATCAATCTACACAAGCATATATCTGTATGCTCATATAAACATATATAGAGCTAGATGGATCATTTCAACTTAGGAAAAAGCTATGCTGGGTCAGGCTAAAAGTCTAAAATAAGTTACTGATGCTGCTTCACACTACTTTTGTAGCTTTCAGTTCGTGGCATATGACCATCTTCAGACAAACATGCTTTTTCTCTGTAGCTGTCAATTAATTTTTATTCATTAATTTTTCCAATTCTTTTTTTTAATGAAGAAAGCATTTAGCAGCCACTGTATCCTGAAACAGCTCCTTTATGATGTAAAAATTTATGAAGAAGTAACTTCTTGCATGTAAATAAAAAAAAAACAATAATGCATGATTTTTATACTGTGTTTTCTTCTTGGATATTAATGAGGAATCTAAAATTGATTACACTTAGAATACAGCACTGACACACGCAAATGTTCAAACTTATAAAATCTCAAATCAAATATTCTTTAATGGAGCAGAACTCTTTCATATTGGTTCACCTACAGATAATCATGAGGAATTTTGGTAATAATGAATCACTGTTTGAGAAGAACTTGTCTGGAGTAATAAAAAGAAATGTGAGAAAATAAACTCCTTATCCTCTGGTTTTATAATGAGCAGAGTAAAAGGCTAAAAGCACACACCTAACAGTAAACTGGTGATGACAAAAACCAAAAGCTCATTTTCAAGCTATGCTAATGTTTATATGCTGTGCATAATTTTGGCTGTAAATGTGGTCTTTTAGAAGAAAAAAAAAAAATCACAGTAATCATAGAAGTTTACATTCAGGTTATGCTGTGTGATGAAATTTTGAACTGCACAGATTTTTTACAGTGTAGACAGGAACCTGAGATGCTGTACACAGAAGCTGTCAGTTACTATTAAAAGAGTCAGTCAGTAATAGCTTCAGTTACCTGTAGCATAATGAGTAAAAAAATATCAATACAGGAGGTTTTTATGTCCACCAGGAAGTATTAAAAAGGAAACAATTCAAACACACCACCTTAATTAACAATAAATAACAATCCTTTCTGATGAGTTGCATAATTTGAAGACTAAGTAAAAATCATCTCATTTCTATTTACAAAAAAGGTTAACTGTATCTTTGCTTATGTACAATATATAGTAATAATTGGACTACTGCTGCTCCTTTCACTTGACTGAGACTTTTCCAATCATTCACATGAGTTCCAGCATCATTAGATTATATAGATGGCTGCATCCTTCTCTAACTTCTTGTTACTTTTATAGCTCACAATTATCCAGAAGTGCCCCAGCAGCCTGAGGCTACTGACAGGACCAGCATCCCAACTATCAACCTGATGCAATTTCTGTTTATCAGAGATACGGTAACTTTAAAATGCTGTACAAATCAATTGCAAAAGTTCCAGACACGAACAGAGAGAAGCTCACTGACATCAGCAAAAACCAGAAACTGGAAGCAGAATTTGTGAGACACACAAGGGGAGCTGGTGTAGTTGCCTAAAATATATCAAAGAAAGGACTAGTGGTGCTTAGTGTTTTAGTATATATGCACCCTTGTGCACGCCCTTGATGAAGACACGAAAAGACAGAAAAAGGAAAAAAACCCCTCCTTTTGGATGAAGAGAAAAGAAAATGAAGTGTCTTAAGAAAGGATCACAAAGACGATGGAAACTAGAACAAGCTCAGAATTTAGAAATTGCAGTTCTGTGATGAGTGGAGAGGTATGAAGAAAACAGAAAATATTTGATGTAGTCAGACAGGTCACCTTCCTCAACTAACCTCTGCTTTGTTAGGCTTTTAAATGCAAACTGTCCCAAGGCACTCATTTAAGCTGAAGAGCATGAAATTTCCTCTTTTACACAGAACTCCTCTGAGACCTTCAGCAGATCAGTGTTACCAAAACTGGCTTCTATATAACTAATAATATTTTTGTAAAAAACAGATAGATCTGTATTTTTCCAAAATTGTAATGGAAGGTACAATGATAAGGAAATTACAAAAAATGATACTTTGAAGATATCAACCTAGAGATAGCTGGTCACGGGAATGCTTTCTATGGATATCTATTCAGAAGCTTTAGTACAGTGATGCTGAAAGTGGACTGTATTATCAAAGCTGCTGAACAGCTGTTTTCGACTGTCAGTCACTGACAGGCAAATATAAAAATTCAATTACAAATATTTTTAATGCTAGTTATGGTAGATACGTGCACTTCATAAAATACCTGAATAATGCATTTTACTTATGTACTCAAACACTTCCTTTCACCATTATTTAACTGCATCAGATGTGTTCCTGTTGACTATTTCTTTGTAACCAGGTGTTGGAGTTCTGTTTTTTACAGCTAAGCAATCATCACACATACAAACTATCGACATGGAAACAACTGAGAAACCACTGTGATGATAAAAGATTATCTTGAGATATGATCATTGATGTATGTCAACAATATTCTGAAATAGGCACAAAACTTAACCATAACACATGCAATTAGTTATTACTTATGTGAGCTATGCAGATCAATCAATATATATTTACATTTTACAATGTTAAGACAAGAAAAAAATAGCAAACAAGGCAGTTATTTCACTTTAATAAGTCACTTGTTTCTTCCTTGCATTTATTAGAATTCAATATGCAAGAAGAAAACCCAGATCACTGCAACTTGCAGCTAATAAAATCTTGCCATTTAATTTTGCAATTCTACTGCAATCACTAGAAATGTTCTTGCACTTGTTAGTATGTTATCACATTGATGTCATGTGAAAATCAACCTCTTCCACTGAAAACTTCCTGAAAAGGCTTTGGTACCTGTCTTGTAATAAAGTAACTATTACTGAATGCAAGCTCCGCCTTATCTGATATTGTTGACACCTAAAGGGTAAAATTAAATATATGGGCTTAATTTACCAGCAATGCTTCTGATTGCATTAATTTGCATACACCAAACTGTGCTTGCCTGCCTAGAAACATAATTAGCAAATCTGCCCAATTACTCTAGCCTATGTACCTGTTTGCATACATAAACTTACCTTCCTGTATACACAGTGATTGTGCGTGCAAATACTTTGAGAATACTTAATGCAACCCGTTTAAAATTTAGCTTCGAGCAACTCTTTGGCAAAATGACTTATTTAATGATATCTATAAAATGCATGAGTGCCCAATTCAGTTGAAAAATGGTATTTTATAGCTAGAGTTGATAATCTTCAAACACATTTTTTCAAATACAAACTGGTAGACAAAAAAGTCTGAGTTACTAAAAACTCATCTTTGAAAGAACTCTTGTAACTCTTCTCTGATAACTACATCTGAATCTTTAGGAGATTTCAGAGTTATTCCAATCTAGAGAGTCTGCCTGATTATGTTTTGCTATGGCCTTTGGGGTGCACAATCAGGATGTGTGAGATTCACATAATCAGAAAAACCACTTGTATCATAAAATCTAAATTGCTTTCTTTAGAGTTGCCTGAATTTCCTTCAAAGTTGCCTTTTCATGTAGAAGCCTCTTGGAAGAAAACTATAGTTGTCAATATACTACTAAGATGTTTCTTTCAAATGTCAAAAACCTCCCAATTCATTATTGCCAGTCTTTTTGAGTTTATTATTTTCACTTGTTTCATTACTTTGCATTATTTCTAACAAAGAGAAGAAAAATCCATCTGAAGAAACTAATAATGACAACTGAATCAAACTGAGATAAATAAAACAAAAATTAGTAAGATTAATGTAGGAATCAAGATAAAATACATTTTAGCAACTTTAAATTAACGTTGGTAAGACATTTATATTTATTGATAACCAATCTTAGTGTTCAGCAGGTGTGAGATTACACAAATTCAGCTATTGTTTTTCCCCCAGTATCTGGGCCTGAGACATTAGATTATAAAATTATGTATGATCTATTGTTTTTGTAAGGATCACTAAGCATATACATACTCTGATTTCAGAATTTAGAAGAATATTTATTTCTGTGCATGTTTAAAAAATGCTATTTACTCATCTGCACCAGTGAACAGAAATAAGTAGGTATCATAAATACAAATTCTCACTACCTCCTTCCACCTATCTGTACTATTAAAAAGCTAAGTTTACACTTTAAGATAGTTCCTTTATTCTATATATTAACCTAAAACCTAAACCTTGTGAACCAAAAAAAGAAAAAAAAAAACCAACAAAAAAAACAACAAAAAAAACCCGACCAAACAAAAAAACAAAAAAAAAACAGTTTTAAGTAATGCTGCCAAAATTTCCTGGAATAATATCTATTCTATTTAGATTGTGTGAGTTAGCAAGTGCACCATTTTAATAAGACAAAAAATACAAAGACTGCACCCCAACACAGAAATTATAGAATCACAGAACGTTTTAGGTTTGAAGGGACCTTAAAGATCATTTCATTCCAATCCCCCTGCCATGGGCAGTGACATCTTCCACTAGACCAGGTTGCTCAGAGCCGCATCCAGTCTGGCCTCGAACATTGCCAAGGATGGGGCATCCATAACTGCTCTGGGCAACTGTTCCAGTGCTTCATTACCCTCATAGTGAAGAATTGTTTGCTAGTATCTAATCTAAACTTACTGTCTTTCAGTCCCATCACTAAATGCCCTTCTAGAAAGTCCCTCTCCAGCTCTCTTGCAGGCTCCCTTTAAGAGGTACTAAAAGGTCTCCCCAGAGCTCTCTCTTCTCCAGGCTGAACAACCCCGTCTCTTAGCCTGTCTCCACTGGAGAGGTGCTCCAGCCCTCTGAGTATCTCTGCAGCCCTCCTCTGAATTTGCCCCATCCCGTCCACATCCTTCTTATGTTGGAGGCCCCAGAGCTGGATGCAGCACTCCATGCAGGGATCTAACAAGAATGCAGTGGAGGGGAAGGATCACCTCCCTCTCAACTGCTGGCCACACTGCTTTGGATGCAGCCCAGGATACAGTTGGATTTCTGGGCTGAGAGTGCACATTGCCAGCTCATGTCCAGCACCCCCCTCAAGACCTTCTCGGCAGGGCTGCTCTCGATCTGTTCACCCCAAGCCTGTGCTGATGTCAGGGGTTGCCCTGACCCAGGTGCAGCACCTTGCACTTGGCCATGTTAAACCCCACGAGATTCCCATAGGCCCGCTTCTGGAGCTGGTCCAGGACCCTCTGGATGGCACCCTGTCCTTCAGGTGTGTCAACTGCACTACTCAGCTTGGTGTCATCCGCAAATCTGCTGCGATCCGTTCAGGTCGAACTTCCTGTCCAACGTTATTCATGGATGTGCCTACTACAGATCTGACATTGTTGCATGCATTTCCTATATATTTAACTAGAAATGGACACATACATACAGCTGAAGCAGATTTCGCTTAGCAAATGCTGGAGATGTGGAAAGCATTCATTTACATAACAGACGTCATTTTCTGTCACAGAAAGCATGCACTCAGATTTTTCTAAAGACACAGATGCAAGCTGGCCCTTAACATCTGTAATAACTCTATCACAATATCTGTTTAAATTAGCAGATCCATAAAATTAGTTCAAGAGAAACAAATGAGGCACATTTGCATAAACAATACCTAGATAATAAGACTATTAAAGAAATTACTATTCCCATTTTTACCCCACACTTTCATTTGCTGTATGACTTTTGTGAACATTTTGCCTTTTATTCCTGTCTACTCCACAAGTCTTACTTGGAAGTCCTGAGCGACAGAGCCTGTCAAAACTTTACACTCACCCACTAAAGGTAAGAGTTGAGCATAAACCTTATTCTCACTGTCTCTAAGAAATCTAGACATGCTGGTCAATGAAGCAGCAAAGCACACTCCATCACCCCACAAGTATCTGTAGTTCAGACCATGAGAATAGGGAAGAATGGCGTATATCTCCCAGTTAACTCACAGCTAAGTGCCTAGACTTCCTCCTAAGGACTGAGGTTTTAATATGGCATAGATGAAATAACCTTGGCACACACCTCTGAGGAAACTACTAAATTGTTAGGAAGAACTATCAGAAATTACGTAGTGTGGAACTATGCAATGTAAGAAAGGTAATACTGCACACAGAACAATCATTGAACAAGGTCAGTCAGGAGTGGAGGGAAAACAAGCCACAGGTATGAAAAGTTATAAAATCATAGAAACAAAAACAGAGACAGAAGTTTAAATATCACTGAGAATCAGTCCATTTCAAAGAGCCATGGAAGTTAACACATGTTATACTTGGAACTGTCTGGCCAGCAAAGATCCACTGACTATCCAGCAAGAGGATCATCATCAGATGACTCAGTAGAGTCTAACAACAAATTAGTCCTAGCTAAATTTTGTGTCCATTTGGTGATAAATAATTTTATACTTTTAGGTAGCATGCATCCTGCTTACAGAGCCCTTATGCCCTGTAAAAACTGCTTGAATAAAGTGCTCCAGAGAGCAAAGATTACAACAATAGTTTCACATGTTAAGCATATACTGCAAGGAAACCTTGGATGAAGCAGGTGTTTACTCATGGCAGAACAATCCTGTTATCACAGGATGTCTAATTTGGCTCTTCAGCATAGTTATTTTGGCCTCTAACATAGGAGTTGGAGAATAGAAAAGTTACAGAAAAAGGTCTTTCAATCATTTTGAAACTATATGAAAATGTATCATCATTTAAATGATAAAGATGCTTCCTTTACTAGACATTTTTTCACATATTAGAGATCATACAAAATTACCATTGACTTCATAATTTTTAAACTTATCAACTCACCTACTGTCTTTCCTAATTCAAATTGTTAGAGGATTTCTTCCACTGCATATAAGAACTGACCTAAACAGGACTTCTTTCCTTTCAGTGGATATATGCATTTTTACTCACTGAACAGACAGTAAGAAACTAAGGATCTCCTAACTTACAAAGTTACTTAAGTGTTATTAAAATTAAAAAAAAAAGGCTTTATTATTTTCATCTATAAAATCTTAAACATTCCATGACATATCTCCCTAATAATCAATAGTTAAATTTTTCTCAACAGAAACTGATAGTAATAAAGTTGCAAAGATTTGAATAGCTTCAGTGACTACATGGGATGCTCACAATTTTAAGTCATTCCAGAACAGAAGCCTCAAAGAATTTAATACACATTTTAATTGATATAACATATACACAATATTACAAAAGAAACCGAGATTCATACACACACCCCCCACTTTATAAAGCAATTATGTATTATTTTAGAAAGATTTTTAATAGTGTATATTAACCTATGAACTTAGACCTCACTTTTTGATCACTTGCCAAGTTATGCAAATGTCTTTCATAAGTGCTTTTATGCTAAGTGCTTGACCTTGTCATAATGCAATGTTTTACTGATTTCTTAGAGATATTATGTTCTCAGAACTGTTTTGATTTTATAAAGCCAAAAAAATTACTAAACACTTTTCAAACCTATCATTTTCTACTTCACAAAGACAGAACATTATATAGATTTTATGTGTGTACTCAGCCTTGCAGAGTTTACCTCTTTGAATATAAATATATTCACTATGTATTAGTTCTGCTGGAAAAATACATCAATTTGTGTTCCAAAGGAAAGCAGAGATTTTTCAACGTTTTCCAAAACAGATAATACAGAAGCAAAAGTAATCTCTTTTTTCTTTTACATGTTATTTAATAAAGCACAAACCTTTTTTTAAGGCAGAGAATAGTTCTCTTCAGTCAATAGAAATAATTTTAAGAGCTACATCTAATAACCAGAGTATTGTGTCACATCTTAAACTCTTAGTTTGCTGAACAGGAATCCAAATTTCTCTAATAGTAAGCAAAGTGCAATAATTTCATTTGATTATCATCACTTAAATGGGGGTCCTATGCATCAGCCTGCTTAGCAGTTGTAGTGGT
The DNA here is from genome assembly GCA_013397755.1 of Cnemophilus loriae. NCBI lineage: Eukaryota > Metazoa > Chordata > Aves > Passeriformes > Corvidae > Cnemophilus > Cnemophilus loriae. The sequence goes on along the minus strand of VZTF01006539.1, from coordinate 987,131 downwards.
TTGATTTTTTAATGATTATGTATCTATTATTGAGAGAGAATTCAAAGTTATTAATTCAGAATCTGTTTTGCATAATACGATGCTTTCTATTACCTGCATTTGATAGTCCAATTAAAGACAGTTTTCATTAGAAAGCCTCTTAATGCTTCTGATTCATAAAAAATAAGTGAATAAAAATAACTCAAACAGAAAAAATAAATTAAAATAAATGAAACAACAAAATAACTAATAATCACTTCTACAACCCAAAGTAGAGAAATAGTAACAATATTTTGATTAATATTACTATTAGGATGTCCACTCCTACATCACTTGCTACTGTATGCTGACCATAATTACAGAATAATTTTCACTAGAAAGTATGTATTTTTCCTATTGGCTCAAAACACTGCCTACCACAAAAATGTTCTTTCACCACTATAAGAACAAATTGATATCCTACTCATCAGATTCAGAACTCTGTAGAGTGATTTTCATGCAATCTATCTATCTTTCTCATTGCCTGGCAAATGGAAGTTGCACCCCTGCTGCCCACGCTCCCAGCTCTTTCTTCACTCATGCAGGATCAGTCACAGTGTCTGCTTAGAAAAATAGGCAGGAAAGAAGGAATAAAACTCCATTTACAAGCATCACAGTAATTAATATCTGAAAGAAGGATTTCCATCTTCGTCCTTTAATATTATCAACATGTCTGCTCTGTCAATGAATTAAATTTATGTTCTCTATACTCAACTCTTTAGGTAGACTTACAGGCAGAAAATATCACTTATTGATCAATTTCAAAAGAACATTTTTGTTTTTTTTTTCTTTCTGAATAGTAAGTGTAGAAGGTAACTAAAGAAACATACTTTCAGCCAAAATTAAAAACTTAAGGAGAGACATAAGGAACTATATGTCTCTCCAGACTGTATTTAGCAATTCTGAGCACCTCATTACACCTGTGAGGAATAATAAGTCACTTTTACAAAGAATACATTCAAAATATTCATGTTCAGGGATCTGAATATCCCTTAATTGCATAAGTTACTCAGGGTTGCTCCAGAGTCCCTTTATGGCACAAAACCTTGCAGCCATCCATTTTAACAAATGTTCTTCACTCTTTAGCACAGTTTTCAAGTGAGAGACACTTCCCTCCTCCACAACCCCTGCTTTAGCTTTTATTGTACAGTACTTAACTCCATTCATCAGTGTGTCCATCCGTGTGGTTGATGCTGCACTCCCCACCTACAGCTCAGCTTCTTGAACCTGCCAGGTTTAATTTACTGTTCTCCCCACCTCCAGATGTACCACAACTCTTTTGCTTAAAGAATAAAAGTGGGATTTCTTACTTTAAACTTCTATATTATAGGCACTGTGTAATATAATTCTGCCTACCCTGGACACCCATTTACATTAATCATCTTTGAACTGTAATCATCTAAATCAAGAATAATTCTGCTTAACAAGAAAACCACATAATAGACCTCTTCATGTATTACCTACTGCCTGGTGCTGAGGAACAAAACAGGGGCACGTAGGAATAGGACAAGGGGTAACGTCTTTACACTGAAAGAAAGTAGGTTTAGATGAGATATAGAAAGAAATTCCTCACTGTGAGGGTGGTGAGGCACTGGAACAGGTTGCCTACAGAAGTTGTGGATGTCCCATCCCTGGAAGTGTTCAAGGCCAGGCTGAATGCAGCTTTGAGAAACCTGGTCTAGTGGAAGGTGTTCCTGCCCATTGCAGGGGCATTGTACTACATGATTTTAAGGTTCCTTCCAACCCAAACCATTCTATGAATATGGCTTGAAATAGGCCAGCTGTCTTGATAATTCTAGTGCTAGTATTACTTGTCCTTAGTTCTAAAGCCAAAATAATTTCAAAAGCATAAAGACAATAACACGAATGTGGTTACAGATTCTAAGGCATAGCACACACATGGACAGAAAATTGTGTTACACAATGGTGCTCAGGACAAGCAACATCTATATGGTATTTAAATTAAAACTTAAGAACTATTATCTCAAACTAGTTTTGCTATTGTGGTTACGCTAGGTCACTTTTGACACAGGCTGTGATGTTTTTACACGGTGTTGTTAATCAGGTGTTAGAAGAGCACTGCTTTACAGCTCATGAGTTTTTAAGAAAATTATCTGTCTGTGAAGCAGTACCTCACAAAAGTTCTGTATTCTGGCACTGCTTAAGCTATGACATGTCTACAAAAGAGAGAATTCCTTTAGATCCTGTAGACAACTGTCAGCTTACTGTACTGTAATATTCAAAGTGCTCCTCAGATAGAGGGAAGAGCACCTATCAGCACCAATTTTCTCACTCCTACAGAGGGAGAGGAAGAGGAGAAAAAACAAACAAAAAAGAGACAGAAAGGCTTTTTAGCTTGATATTATCTCTTCCTCCAGTTCGTTATCCTCTGAGTTTATGAATGATGCCTGATAACATCAGAAAGCGGGAAGTTAGAGCTGACAAGCTGACAAGCTTTTATCATGTAGAGGTCTGCTCAGACAAAATATATAGCAACAAGTGTACAGTAAAATGATAAATGAACAAAATGACAATGGGTTGTCATCTATTAAGCCATGGAGGATCATCTGCTGGAAAATACTAACTTATTCTATTGATATTCTTTTATATTGAAAGAACACAACACTTTTCCTTTTTCTTTTTTCTCCTTGCTTACTAGTGAGGAGAGGTTAAGTTTCTGATAGGTCAGGAGTGTTTCTCCTCAAATCTCACACAGCTAGCTCAGGTCAGAGCCTGCCTAGGCAATGACATCCATGCATGCCACAATAAGCCCAAACCATCAAGCATAAGTGAGTAAGCATCAGTGAGTACCATTTCTATTACACACTCACTGTGCAACAGGTCTGTGCACTGTGGTCACCCGCATTGGCAAATATGCAGAAATTCACTGAACGAGTATCAAAATCTGTTTAGATAAACCTCATGGGAGAAGAGGGCAAAACTCTCATAAATATTAAACCCAGTTCAACAAAACATTGCACCAGCTAAACGTACTGAAAGAAAGAGCAACACCTGCACAGAGTCCAGTTTGGCTGCATATTGCTTGTTTGCCCTTGTATTTCAAAACTTGACCATATTTTGCAACAATACTGACGTTCCCTAAATGCTAGTTTAAATTTGTAATGCTCTTTTACCTCTGATCATATCCAAGGATCATCAACAGTGACTCTCACCAGGGGAAAAAAAAAATGTTCCCTTCACAATTAGGAAGCAATTTAGCTTTTTTTATATATTGCAAGTCGGGATTCTTACAGCTTGAAAATGCTCAAATTTTAAATAATATATAGTTGGTTTTACTTATAATCTGCTTTTGTCATAGCTATATTAAACCCACAGAGATAGATACAGTTATCACTGTATTGGAAATAAATCAAACCATTTAAAACAGAATTTTGCTACTTTCACTGGCATCTATAAATGAAGGCATTTTTAAAACATAGAAGACTATTTGTGCTATTGTTTGAGGCAAGAAAATGAGAGAGATTTAAAGTGTATGGTTTTCTAGTCTGATAATTCACATATATAAACAGATCATTTTACAGATGAAAATTTAATACAAAACAGATATATCCATGAACAAATATGTGTGCCAGAATATCAATGAAAAATAAATTGTCAATAATACTGCCAAAAGTAGTTTTACTAACTACTGCAATGTTACTTCACATTATTTAGCCTAGTATGACAGAAGTTCTCTTTTTTTATTTATGTTGTCATTATATTTCCCCCTACAAGAAAAAACAAACTCGATTCTATAAAATAATCAGATAGGCAAAAAACTGGACATAACAACTTCTTCTGCCATTAAAAAGTCAGCAATGTTTCAATTTTAATTCCTTTGCATTTACTTTTAATGTTCATAAACATCAACAGTATAGGCTCTTCCTTACTTTTTCTTTCTTCCTTCCTCAATTACTCTAATGTGGGTGCCATAAAATGGTACCTACGGGATAATACATAATCTATTCCTTCTCCATTCAAGCCACCATAAAGCATCTCTTACTGGACATGACCGCATAAATAATAAGCCATGCGGAGTGAAAACACGAAGTGCTGTGATGAAGAAAAGTAATACAGAAAAATGGAGAAGAGTTATCTGAAGAGAGAGAAAAACAGTAAACAAAACTACAACAAAAACGCTAAAAGAGCAAATCTTAAATAAACAAAAGCACTTTATAAAATGTAAAACAGCAATAATCAATATTTCTGGGACGGTAACACAAGGGGAACTGCAGTTCAGCTTTTAGGGCTCTGATGGTACTTTGACATCTTCATTCTGCAGCACACAAAATTTGGAAAATTCTCTGAGTATTTCAAAAATTATTTCCAACTGTTTAGAAAAAATGAAAAATTAGATACCTAAGGCTTCACCTTTTCCTCTGCTTAATTACTCCTAGAGGGTCTACATTTTCATACAACTGGAGCCCTTGCTATTGCCTCAGCTGGAACCCCTGGTTCTCTGCACACCATAAGACAATATTGATCCTGATTTAGCTGCCTAATTTCATCTTCAAAGTCATGACTGCAAAACAAAAAATTCACCACTCAGCCTCACAGCTGAACATGTTTCCAAATACTTTGCTTTAGAAGACCAAACACAAAGTCAGCTTTGAAGTCCCAAAATCGCAGTGCAGTAAGAGTGATAAAAAATGCTATGGTTACACTGAAGAAGGAAAAAATTGAGAGATTGAGAGACGACAAATGGAAATAGATATTTTCTGCTCCCACTGTGGGGCACAAAAAAGCATTTCATAATTTGCTTGGGAAAGCACCTGTTTGCACAAAAGAAGGATTTTTTCATTTTAAAAATCCTGAGAGCAGACAGTGCTACTTTTTCCAGTAGCATTTTTCCTTCTCTACTTTATAATTTGGCTCAACTTTTATTTTTATTGAAGTCTTCATAGGTTCAGACATATATAAATAACTGTATCTTTTGGTATCTAAATTACTTTGGTAAGACAGTAAATTGTGGTATCTAATTGGACTAGTGTCCAGACTGCTGATCAAATATAGAACTGCCTTGTAGACAGCAGCTGGAAGGCTGAAAAGGAACAGCTAAATGGAACAGCTAAAAGGAACTTAAGAGTAAAGTGACCAGAGGCAAAACTTACAACTCTATTGCAAAGAACAGGTTTGCCACATGCCAGAAAAATCAGTTGTCTTACCTGCACACAACTTAGAGGATTGCTCTAGCTCTTCACACACACATTTCTCAACCTTCCTTTTAACCACAATGCGGACCAAGAGCTCTGTAGCAGTACTGTCTTTGAAAACTAAACAGGTTCTTAAAATTTGTTTGGAATCTACTGTCTCAGGTATTCTTCTCTTTCTTTCATTATGAGAGTAAATTAAACTAACTGAGCAATGATTACAGAAATAAAATCCTGTCATGGTCATTCTTACTAAGTTAGCTCTAAGTTAAGCGCCTGTTTTCCAGTGTCTTTATCCAGACGTCTCTTTAGGTCTTTGATCATATTTTTAACAGCTCAGAAGTATTTCTGTTTCTGGTATGTTTCACTTATTAAGGTGGCCATAGATAACAGGGCTATTAAATAAATTGTGAGACCTCACTCAAAATGATTTCTTAACATTTACAGACTATTCTCTTTACCATTCTTTACAAATTTCCATTGTTTTGTTTGCTTTTATAACTACTGCATCTGCATAAGTTTTCCAAGTTCTTCATAATGACCCTTTGTGTTTGCTTCTCAGTTGAACATATAAGCAATTACTGATCCTATCAGAAATCATCTTGTTTCAAAATTTGAAGATAGGAGAGGTGAATTAGAGCATGACAAGTATATTGGAGTGTAGGTAATAAACCTCCAGCATTTGTACTTTGAAGTAAATAGTTATATGATATCATATAACTTCTAGGTATCAGTACACTTCTAGAATACGAAAGAAATTCAGTTCTCTAGACGTCTCAAATCTGTAAAAAAAAAAAAAGCTGAAGCTACCCTAGAAGTGTTGCTATTGTTGGTTCTCTATGAAAGAACTATATGGGTAGAAAGGTCAAAAGTACAAAGATCTCCAGTGTTAACTATAATAATGAATAAGGGAACAGCAAGCACTCAACTCCTACTTCCTAACATATATGTTTGTTTTATGATATCTAAGATCATCCAGAGGATCTTAGCTGTACCTTAATACCTTTTAGAGACTCTAGTAGCATGCCCCCAAGATGCAAAATCAATCATTGATAACCTCAGGATATCACATTCCTGTAGTCTTATGTTTATCGCTCTACATCTCAGCTTAAATCTCCTCTCAGACAATCTTTTCTCTTATTTGCTTCTACCTTGCACCAATGAGTTTGGGGTTGAAGAGGAGATGATGTCTGGGGTTATCTTTAAAAAGAAGGCCCAACAGAAAAACCTTGGAACATAACTTGTGTTGAATTTAGGGATCAAAACTTCAAATCAGCTTTCATAAGAATGCAAATCTTTGTACTACAAACATTCATTGGCAATTAATGTGCAAATGGTGAAGGCAAAGGCAAAGGGAATGCATTCTTCAAGATGTGCAAATGTTTTCAGAAACACTTAGGTGCCCAGATCTTCAGCTGATCAAGAAATGAAGTAATCCCTAAATTACAATCATTATCTTCATTGTCGACACATGAAACTCTCTGACAGGAAAAAGCCCACATAGGTATATTCCTCTATGAAACAACTTTTCCAGAGGCATTATTTCTAAGATTCAAAAGATTGTATTTTACAACAGTTGTTGTTTTAGACTCTGAATTAAAATAATCTACAGTTAAAGGAGAAAGAATGATAATTAGAAAGCAGAACAGAAAAATGATGTCCACACAGAAAGTCATGCTTGAAAACACAAAGAATTAAATAATTTTAAATCACAGTGAAAAAATTAAGCATTAATGACTATATATCCTCCAAGATGATAATTTTGGATGGCTTGACCCATAGGTGCTATGAACCAGTTCAGTGGTCTGTTAATCTTTCTACTCCATTAGTTAGTGGAGAAAAGTTGTCCGGAACACAGGAGAGAACTGGCGCTTCTTTTTCTGTGTAATTTGGTTAGTTTGTTTTGGGGTGGTTTTGTTTGTTTGCTTTTTAGTGCTTTCTGGAAGAGTCTAGAAATTGCAAGTCTGTTTCTATTAGAAAATGTCATATTGTAAGCATTGTTGCTATTGCACCTGCAACTTCAGGCAGGCAACACTCAATCTATAAAATAATGATATAACCTGAATTCTGTGCACTTTTGCAATCTTGTAAAAAACCACACTCTACTATTATAAAATGCTTATATAAATTTTACCCCCAAAGTGTGCCTGCTCTTGAATGCTCAAATGTATCATTGCAGGTTTGTATTTGAAAGAAGTATCCCTCAAAGGCATTGAACCAGAACATGCTGGAGTCACAGCTACTCTGAATTCAGGTTTCCTCAAGTGTAACCTCTTCTTTGCCTCCCTCAGGAGTTTTGTTTAGACAGAATTTGAGTACTTCTTTGAGATTTCTGGACAGAGTCTACAGCGCCATGCATCATGTGGATAGTCTGTGCCTGTACAATAAACCCAAAACAACTCTGAAACCACTGGACAGATAGTGCATGAATTAAGGCAGTGGATCCCACAGACTTAGGCATCTTTAAATCAAGCTCTAACTGTATTGTGATTATAAGAATTTATTATTATTATTACTACTACTACTACAGAAGATGCATAGGGGTTTTAGGAAAAGTATTTATGTGGTATAAGCATTCCAGTATGTAGATTTTGGCATAAAATGAAAAAAAAAAAAAGATACTTTTTTTTAGGCAATAAGGATCTAATGCAGAATATATAGTAGCCTGTGGGAAAAGCCACACACTTAAGTAAAATATCTCTGGTCTCTTGTAGCAGACTACAGCATCTTGTAAAGCAAATCTATTTTAGACAATCTGGATACATGAAAAGGGTTTTGGCATTTGATTTTAAACAAAAGATAAAAATACTACCAGACAAAAAAAACCCTTATATAATTTAACATGTAACAAAGACAAACACTTAGAGACTCCTGACGTGCCTTTAGCATCCTGAATGCATTCTCTGATTTCCAAAAGCAGTAATACATTTTACTGTAAAGCAGCAATATATGCACTTACTTCACTCAATGATGACAAACACCTCCAGCTATTACAATTAATGTATTTCTCAACACTGGAAACCTTAAATGTATTGTTTTACATAAACGGAAATTAGTGCAATGCTTTCTATTCCCTGAACACTACTCCTACTTGGTTTCACACACTATCCTTTTCCCACCACTGATACGGAAGCAAAACAACAGATGTATTTGGAGCCTATAAACACAACTTGTGAACCAAAACTTTCACATAAAATGAAATGCATAAGAACTGATGCTAGGTAGTAATAAAAACACCTCATTATAACCAAAATCAAATTTTAAAACCTGTGAAAGAACCCTTCATATACAAGCATCCTGAAGTTCTATTGTGTTCCATTACCCAGTATTACAGTACTTCAGTAATACTGAAAGAAAAAAGAAAAACCCAAACCCCTGAACACACAACCCACAAAGAAACCTCAAATTAAGCATTAACTGATTACAAAAGCTTGCATCAGCTATTTTAGAATTGATAATATATCATAATAAAGTACACTGAAAACTGATTCTGACAGCTAATTTTTAAAGCACCATAAAAACGTATCACAAGCTTGACAGGTGTTTTTAGGAAGGGGCATTGAAGTTTTCCTGAATTCATTTTGCCTACTTTTTCTAATAAAGAACAATTGAAAAATTTTATTCTTATAATTTTGTAGTATTTCAATGTTTACAGTTGTACACAATCAGTCTTACTGCTGTGGACTACAATCACAACTTCATAATGTCTTCATCATTCTTCCTAATTTTTTTAACAAAAAAAAAAATCAATCTTTTAAAGTAGATTCTCAGGAATACTGTAAGGGAAAAAACCATTTTAAAACAACACAACAAAAACTCACACATCTTTTTTTACAAACAGGACAGTACAATAACATCCTCCAGGATTAGTCAGAATTGTACATACACTCTACCAGCAAAGCTTTCCTAGACAGTCACATTTCCTAGTCACATTCTTTCCTGTCATCTAGTTTATGAACAGAAGTGTCCTAACTCACTGCTTCTTAGGAGGTGGTAAAAACTGGGTGTGCCTTCAGCCACCAGCAGCAAGACAGAAAGAAATACAGCAAGTTGAAATCCATTTTCTTGAAAAGAATTTCAATCCTAATTTATAATTTCTATGCAGAATTTCTCAGTAGAACTCCCATGATCACAAAAAAATTCATTGTGTGCACTGATTATCCAGTGCACCCTCTCACTTCTACAGGCAACTGAGAATCTGTACAAGCTTCTTCTTGGAGCAGGTAGAACACGTGTAGGTCCAGGACCTACTAAATTAACTGAAGTCCATATGATTTAGTTTAGCATAGGACTCCACATTTTCCTTAAAAAAAGACACCATTTTTGAATGGGGAAAGTATAGTGGAAAACAACTGTTCTGCTAACATTTGGAATACAAAGGTTCTGTTAAGGTCTCCTATTTTTAAAGTCTGCTTTACATATTAAAAGAAAAAAAAAAAAACAAACCAAAACCAAACCCAAACATTAAAAAATTATGTGATTTTTACAGATACGGTTTGAGGAGGGCAGAGGTTGGATAAGTTTTTGTCCATAAGGACAGCAATGTTTGAGTTTTGAAGCTGGACAGCAAGAAGTATAAATATTGTATGGCTTAGTAACAACCTTAAAAAATAGTAAGGCTGACAGGGACAACACTGATACTGCAATATACAACACAATCGACATTGGTATCTTCCCCTAGTGGTAGCAAAGTTCCATTTAGAGAGAGAATGAATTCCATGAGAGGATCCTGTTTTCCTCTAGCAATGTATCTACAACTCCTATTAAAATGAATGGAGGAAACATAAGCTCACCAAGGAATTAACAGGCCTTCACAATACATGCAGAATGCATGATGCAGAGTGCTAGTCGCCTTTTTTCCTCCCCAGTGCAACAAAATGCAGAGTAAAAAAAGAAGCTTCATTTTCTCACTTTAATAAATAAAATTGCATAGCATATAAAAATCTCCAGCATATTCAAATTTTCACCTCTTAAGCACATAAAAGTCCAAATTATTTTCTCAGCAAGTTCAATTAAGCTACAGCTAAGCAAATTTCCTTTTCAGTACTTTGTAGAGTGCAAGTATGATCACAATGGCATAGCTACACAATAATTGGTCTAATCAAAGCTATATAATGTTAGTATTGTGAATGAAGTAGTGTTGCTCATTAGCCTATTACAAAAGAATTATTGTAAATTCAGCCTACGTGCAGCATCACTTCCTGTGCAAACAAACACAGATAATGCAACAAGCTTGAAACACTGCCAAGCTGGCAGACTGGCAGCACAAATTATGCAAAGAACCAGAAAGCCTTCAGTAGATTCAATAGAGCTTGGAGGATAAGAATGATTAAGTGTTTCTGTGTACAACTACAAATCACAGTAATGAATCAGACTAAAATTTCCAGTAAGAGACTTAACGGCACCAGCTGGCCTTCTTCAGCAGCATTATAATGTGAAATGATGACATCCTAAATAGTGGTGTTTGCAACTTTCACAAAATCTGCCCAAAGCAAGTCCTTTGTTTTGCTTCAGTTCTTTGAAAGCTTGTTTGTTTGTTTTGTTTGTTTGTTTGTTTTTTAAATAATAAAACATTGCAGCACCTAAAATTACAGGAAAGCTACAAAGCTATACTGTTCCTTCTTCTCTGCTTCTTTTCCTTTTCTTCTAACCAAATGAGAAGATCTTCCATATCAGCTCTAATAGATTTGCTTTCAAAACTGCTCAGACTACTTAATACAATTACAGATTTGCAACTACATCCTTTTTTTTTCTTTTTTTAATCAGAGATTTAGTGGTAACAAGTCTAAATTAGAACCCCTCTTTCCTTTGTTGCAGAGGAGGGAAGATAGCAAAACACCTCAGGTTCAAAAGTATGATCTTTTGGAAATCTGGGATACATGCATCCATACAATATGAACAAAAAGAATAAGTACACGTGTACATATTCATTCATATATACATGCATATATGTATGCACATGTATGCATTATATATGTGTCTGCATTTTTCTCACATATAGGCACAAATAAGCCTCTCAAATATTTGGACTTCTTCACTTTTTATGCTTGGGGGTATAAATCTCAGCCATGCAGTACCTACATGAATAAAAACAAAAGAGGTTTTGGCTTTCTTTCACAGCAGAATCAGTGTTACTCTGAGCTTCTGTCACATCATCCAGGCTAATCCACATCATGCTCCAGGGCCCAACACTCATCACTTCCAAGTTGAGAAGGAACATCTTCCTCAAGTTAAAATACTAAGGTGACCATACACAGGGAAGAACTTCTGATAATCTACCTCATATAAAATGTATTTAGACTGGCTTTCCCCATTCTTCAGAAAAACTGGACAAAGGCAGAGTCTAAGGCAAGATAATGGTCTAAACAACCAGTGACTTGAACCAAACGAGCACTTCAAAATGTCATTTAAACTAAATCCCTGAAGGAAGCTGTAACAAGATTAAATGCTACCACAAAATCTATGAAGCTATCCAACTCCTCTACCTTAATAAACTGGATTAGGTGATGCAACATCTTTACCACTATCAGCTTCTGTGAGTCTGTAATAAAGTGACACTCTTTAATATGCTTTAATAGTGAAACTGTCGTAACTTGAAGACTGCACCCATAGGCAGGAATATTACAGAATTTTTATTAAATCCTAAATTCAGGTCCTACTCCACACAGGCTTGGGGCAGGGAACCATTGTCACTAAACCTAACTTCATTTAACAGAACTCTTAAGAGTCGCTAATTCTCAAAGAGTGAATTCTGCACCATTAGGCCTGCTGTACTGCTGTGCACCTTACAGATGTCCAGTCTGTACATGTGGCATGGAACCTGCCATGTGGGGCTCTAATAGAAAAAGAGCCACTATAAATTTTTATTTCTTACTTTTAACTAAGAGAAATGCTTTCTTATTATGACTATCTGTTCATGACTGGTGAATTCTCATCATTTTCCAGGTGATCAACATCTGTAACTGAAACGTTTTTACCATGAAAAGGTCACCTCTCCTACCTTAACCTTTAATAAAGTGGGGTGAGATTTTTTGTAGAATTGCTAGTATCATCAGAAACTATGGCTTAGTTATTTTTTATTGGGAACCAGTTACTACTGCTTCCTACTCTGAAACCTAAGAATAAATGATTGGAGAAGGTAAAAAATCCAACAAAGAAATAGGAAGTTTGATATTACACAAGTTAAGTGCTGTCAGGTCTTTAAACATTGTTATTCCATCCTAACATGCCGTGGCAGACACAAACACAATCTATTTCTGCCATAGCAGGGAACTGTTGTGTTGATCTGCAGAATTCTTAGAAACAAACTCACAAGAGCATAGCAGGACCTTCACAATGGGGGCCGGTGGCATTATGTCTGGTGGGGAATTCATAAAAGAGACAGATCTACATCTGCCTAGAAAAACTGTACACACCTTTAACGCACTGAATAATTTAATGGCTCCAAGCACTGATTGATTAAATGTATCCAATCAATTTTACACAGTACTTTTCTTCTACTTATGGAAGAAGAAAAAGAGACTGGTTTTTATCAGACTCCACTAGGATCAATGAGTAAGTACAAGATTAGTCACTAGGTTCTAATATATCAAAGACACTGGGATTTACTTGAAACATAACTTTTGGCCAAAAACTGTTTCGCGATTTCCTAATTTTCAGAACTTTTAGACAAATCACGTTGAGAGAGTCTTCACCAGTTTCCAGCTGTAAGCCGTTGAATCTTGGAATGGGCTGTACAAGAACTAGGGCTCAACTGAATTAATCTTTATAAATCCTCTCCTGCAGCTGGTTTGAGATAAAAGCAAAGAGAAACATTTGAAGAACACAGAGCCCACACCTCCTCTTCTCTCTTTCACCTTTAAGTGTTAGGCTTAAATATTTTTGACAAACATGGAGCACAAAAAGGATTCCAATAAAAGTAATTCACCTGAAATCACAGGCACTGCCCCACATTTACTGTTATGCTTACATTAAAATTCTCTGCTGGGTAGCAACCCTTCCGCATTTTTTCAAGTTTTCCTGCTCTTCATCTGCAGCTAAACCTACTGGCTTAGAACTACATCTATACACTGCTTAGTTTAGTACCGCAGCCTCTTATTCACAGAATGTCTGTCTTAGTGAAAATTACAGTATATGTCAATATCATAATTGTCTGTTTCAAATCTAAGAGAAAGTTAACACACTATTCATCAGGACCTGTAAATCTAGAATAGCTCACCGGTGGACTAACTTTTCCAGTTTTCTGAGCCTGGTTAGTTACCAGCTTATATGGCCTTAATGAGCTCCTATATGTCATGGTGTCTGCACATATCCTTTGTTTCCTCGCTCAAAGTGGCAACAAGAAGTACATCAAGATTTAAGGATTTATCTCTACCACCTGCTGCGCTGAATATACAGAAAGCACACATTCCATCATGGGTATTATGAAACGTCCATTACCACCTACAGCCCTCTCCTCTGACTCATCCCTTTTTATTTGCTGTCCAACTGTCTTCTGGCAGAACACTCACGTAACTCCTTTCCTCTCCCCCGAGCTCACAGGGGTGAACTCACAGCTGCCAGAGATTCTTAGTACACCAGATGCAAATAAATAAATCTCCTGAGAGTGAAGAGACTGGGAACTAAAATGAGTAGACAATTTTTCTTAGTGTGGTGAATATCCTGCCTGTCCCCATAACACTCACATCAACACATCACACATTTCATATTCTGCAAGTTGTATTTGTAACTGAATAAGGTATACTCCAAAGCATTTTATTATTTCATGGAACGACCCTTTACAGGTTTTTTCCCCATTAAGCCCTTTCACTTAACTGATAAGGATAAACTGGAAAGCACAATGGGATGGCAAAACACCATTCCGCCAAAAGGAAAAGTTAATGACAAATTTCCAAATTTCAAAGAATCAATGAAAAGTCTATTTTACACTACAGTTTGAATTCTCTGGTTATGATCCATTTTAGTGCAGGCAGATATTCCCTTGCCACAGCGATCCACATGGGAATAACAAACATTCATATTTTTTCCTGCATGTTTTCCCCTCAAGTACATTATCTTTCTTCCACAGCTCACAGCTAAGTGTGTAGCACACAGAACACAGCTTCCAACACAGAGCGAGCAGAGATGCAAATGCTCTTACCTGCTACCAACAAAAACCTTGCTCCTTTAAGCATGTCCCCATATTTTCAAAGTCCTGGTACTTCCAACTATTCTCATGCCCAGTGATCTACAACACTTATTTCAACATTTTGTCAAATGCTATTCAGTCTTTCCAGGACAGCACATAAAGGAAGCTCTTGTCTCAGGGTGCTGTGGCCCCGCAGGAGCATGCTAGAAGACAACTTGCCATCTTGGCAGTCTACCAGAAAAGGAAATGAGCCTTGAGAGGAGACTGAGGGGAGCCCATGATCTCAGCTGCCATGGAAACTGAGGAAAGAGCAAAACCATAGGCTTGCCTGACCCGCAACTCTGTGAAAAGGACCGTGAGATGCAGTAGCTGGTTTTGAAACCATTGAAAGGCAAGCACACTGCAGCAAGATCACAGTGCTGAGATCCCCAAGCTAATAGAAGTTTTAATACTACTGAAAGCATAGGTAGAATCATCACTAAAGTGTGCTGTCATGTTAATTAATCCTGTTGGGACCTTGTCACATCGTGTCACTACCAGCCTTGCAGGTGGCTGGGATATCTATCCATGCTTCACTGTGAGGTACTGAGGGGCCCTCAGTAATCCAAACAGGGCTACAATAGTTTGGAGATTGTACTGTACAGAGAAGAACACCTGGGACAGCACAGACTGAACAACAATATGTATGCCCATGTGGTTTTTCTGCAATTTAACTTCTTACAACCAACAAAAGAAATTACTAAATTGATTCCTCCATTTGATACAATTATCAGTCTTCACTGATTACCAACCTCCCTGTTTATGCTATTACCTAAAATAAGTAATAGAATTTATAAACAGAAATTTATGAACTAGGTAATAGGGCTGCTTGGGAATGCTGCTTCGAATAATAGAGAATTTAACCATAAATCAGAGCATTTCAACTTGATGACACTACAGAAAAATCTATTCAGCTCTATTTGTATTTCATGCCTCTTTCCCTGGGGTAGCCCAAAGGTGCCCATAAACTTTTTATTTATCTTGGAAGTATGCAAAGTCTCCTCTTCCCTTACAGTCTCGTGAGGATCATCTTTGCCACTGCATCAATTCACATACTTAAAACTACTTTTCCTGTGCAAGACTCTTGGGAAAAATCTCTGGAACATCTATGAATCTATACAGAAAATATGTCCAACTTAAAACCTAAGGGCAAGTTCATTATGAAGAGTTCCCAGTGACTCATGAAATAGGTCTCAACTATTTTTTCAGAAAACATCCCCAACCACTTTTTCTCAATTATCCATATCATCTGATCCTAGAAGAATACCACATGTGAACACACACAGACTAAGCAAAAAGGAAAGATTACTGGGATGAAATTTTGTAAATGTTTATTCACAACAGATTACACACAAACAATGTATTAGAAATGGATACTGGTAGATAGGTTATATTATCAACCGTCAAGTTATGCTTTCTTATCTATTTTTACCAAGACTCATACAGAGTGGACTAGTCCTTTGGGAATTCTACTGATGATCAGTATGCAAACTGTAGATACAAGCGAAGGAATAACATGTTGGGCAAAGAAAATCAATAGTGGTAAAGAGACCCAGCAGACATGACTGCTTGTGTTTATGATATTCATATTTTTATCCCACCATGTTACAGAAAGGTCGGAAACTGCATGAAGAAAAACCTTTTTACAAAGAAAGCACAAAGCAAATAATTTCTCCTTGTATGTGGCAATCTGGGGGAATAGGGAGATCAAAGCTTGGGAAAACCCCGTCCTGGCTCAGCACAGTTAGGTAGAAAATTGCTCCATCTACCTTACAAGACTAGATTTACAGTGCTTTTTACAATCGCCAAGTTGCTGCCATTCCAAAGTTTCCCATTATCAGCTGCATTATATTCAGGGAAGTTTTGCCTTTTAAAATACTACCTTTCTAGAACAGTACCAGGGACTGTGGGAGGAATGATACAGGGATGAAGGCTGATGTCAAAAAGTTTCTTAATTCAACAAGAGCATGCATCTTCATCTAATCTGAAAGAGTTTTCAGTCATCACCTACTGCACGTATACTTAACAGGAAATGCCTTTTTTTTCACTGTTTGCTATGATATGTAATACCTCTTAGAAACTTTCAATTATTGTGTTGTTTTTTTGCAGTTAACACTCATGTACTCCCGACACTTCACATGCAATTGAAATTAGACTACCTAGCTTTGTCTGATAATAATTCTTTCACCTTATATAGTACCTTATTAAACTGTCTAGTTCTACACTGAGATTGTTTAATATAAACAGTGTAACTCTACAAATACTGTTGAGTTTTTTTGTTAATTAAGTGCAGCTGCAGATCGAGAACAGTTTAAACTTTCCCTTTCACTATGTACTGTCTTATCTTGCTTGTTTGAAAAGCTCCAGATGGATGTATTGAACATAACTAGACACTCAGAGGAACATTCCTCGTATCATTCATAAAACTGTATTTGAAATGATCCTCTTCCAACACACAAGGAAGTCTTATTTTCCTCAGCTCTTTTCAGCCCCTACTGAGCAAAGCACTTTAACAGATACTTATTTAAGTCAATTTATTGAAATTTAGCCATTCTACTGTGTCCTGTTTCCCACAATGAAGTGGGAAAAAAAATGAACAATCTCAAGTCAAAAATGCAATTTGACTCCATCTCCTTAGCACACAACATTCATGACTCAACTGAGTGTATTATTCAGGTCCTACATATTCATATTTCTGCCTCAGATAAAGTCACAAAAATACATGAATTTGTTACATATTTGCTCCTTATGTTTAACCAGTCCAGCATGCAAAGAAAATCAGAATACACAGAAGAAGAGAAAAAGAAGAGGTAGAAAACCCCCACTAATCTCAAACAACTTACATGGTATCAGGCTGTTACCTACACTTTAGCAGGCAGTTTTGAGTTCTCTAGCTTCATATAAGTGATGATGTCAAAGTAATGTACAGCAGTAGGATACTATCATAATAATTTTATTCATTTGGTACTGGCACAGTGGGTATTTCCCTAAATATTTGTATTTGTACCAGCAGCTCGCAATATTTAAATATGTACACCTTCCAGTTCAAAAAATAATCAAATAGTAAACATTATAGTCAAATTATGCATACATAATAACTTCTAAAATCCACTTCTACTCTGCTCATATGTTGTTAAGTAACAAAACTAATTATAATGGATTTATGGTTTACAAATCAGTCATGAACACTACGAAAAAGTCTGTAGGATTAACTTTTGAAATATTTACCTGTGCGTAAGCCTTCGGTGACTAATGCAAACAGCAGTTTGTTGATCCTGTGCAACACAGACTTTATGGCGACTACATTTCATCTTCAAACACGGATCTTTAGCCGGATCTAAAGCTGAAAATAGTTTTAGAAAGTTGTTAACAGTTATCTAGAATACGAAATTAAGGCAAGAAACACCACATAAAAAACCCACTCAGAATGTGGAGAGGGTTGGCCTGCTGATTGTACAGCGCTGGACTGAAAGGAACAAGGGAAAAATACAGCTGTTGTGTAGGTAAGAAAGTACTCCCTGCTGTATTCTTTTAACAATTGCCACTTTCTGACTGTAATCCCCAAATAATGGTATTTCCACCTTGAAAGCAGCTTCCCTTAAGTGCTTACTAAGACACAACCAGGTTCTTCCTATTCAACATTAAGTGGTGAACAACGACACTGAATTCACTGAGCAATTATTACTCAGATGAGAGTTTAGTAAAAGTAAACTAAAATATGCATGCAAAAGATTTGTCTGACTCCACTGTTAAATATAAATTTTAACTCCTTCTAGGCTTCTATTTCTGCTTTGTGGTTTGTTTTTTGTTTTGGTTTTTTAGCTGGTCCTTTAGTCATTATCCATACTCATTCTTGAAGTACAATTTCAACTACAAAGAGTGATTTCTGGCTATAATACCGGAACAGCCAAATAATGCTGTTTGTTGCTTACTACTAAATTTGCATTTTTCTAGAGTAGCCATGCCTACATGGCTATAATATAGAAAAGCATCTGCCAATTTAATTATCTAACAATCAACTTCTCCCTTCTCTGATCTCCATAGTGTCCTTTCAAGAAATTTAAGTATTCCAAAACTGATTTTTTTTACCCCCATTGGTATCATTTTTTTTATCAAGAAAGCTATGAACAACTGGAATTCAGTTTTCCTGTGTTCTTCTTCACATTAGCATATTACTGTATAGTCTTCACCTGTATTTCAGAAATGCTCCTTTCCCATTTCTTGCATCTGCTTATAAAATATCACAGAATCACAGAATATTCTGAGTTGGAAGCGACCCACAAGGACCATCAAGTCCAACTCTTGGGCCTGCACAGGACGTTCCCAATAATCACACCATGCGCCTGAGAGCATACATTTGCATACATATTTTCTAAAAGAAAATTTAAGTTTCTTCTGTTCTTGACAATCAAAAGTAATCTTTTAACCACGTCTCTACGCAACCTGACAGAGGATATTAACCTAAGCCTGCTAACCAGGCATGTACCAAGAACCAAGCTGATCATTACTTGCAGTTTTGACACGTTGTAGTGCTAAGAGTGATTAAATATAGTCTGAGCAGTGACTTTTTCAGTTTTATTACTTTCTTAATAATACATTCAGCTGTGCAAAACAAATACATCATATTATTAACAAAGCAGAAAAATGATGGACTCATTACTATAATAATAATTCAATGCAGACAGAAAAGAAGTATTTTGTTAATTGCAGCAAAAGACATATGAAAACATATATTCTTCTTCCACACATTTTCATTTCTACAGCAAACTAGCCATAAAACCACCACAAATAATCCAGAATAAATCTGATTACAACAATTCCATATGAATGTGAACAACTGCAGCAAAAAAAATGACTTAACTAGGGTAAGAGAGTCTGAGTTAAAATTAAGGTGAGCATACCATTCTCCAATTTACTTCAGATTTTAGATTCCATTTAAAATACTTTCTCTGCTTAAAGTCAGGCAGAATGTAATGCCAGCCACTAGTAATCATTTAAGGTACCGGTCCAAGTACCTCTTCCCAGAATGTTCTCTGATGGAGACACCAAGGTAGCAATACTGGAATATGGCCTATCTTCAGATAACTCTCCTGTAAAATGGTATAGGTTAATGAAATAAAAGAAAGCCATGAGTAAGAGAAATCTGGAATCGTGTAAGGATGCTGAGTTTAGTATCACGTAGAAAATAGGTTTCAGGAAAAGGATGAATAGGGGAGATCATGTAACTGTTCCCACTGAAACAATTACTTCATTCCCAAAGTTCTTGAGACTCTGAAGGTGTGTTTTGACAATTCCACCAAATTTAGCTAGCCATGAAATATGTTTTTGGCACTATGTCACATTTTGGCAAAATGTTACAGGCAGAACCCAGCTTCACAAGCAAGAGATGGTAATTTCCCACTTTGTCTTTATGACAACATGAAGATGGGCATCAAATGGAAACCAAGACAATGTCATTAGTTCTTACAGTACCAATGTAATCTTTCAGTACTTGCTGACTCAATGGTTATAATGCCCTGCATGTAACCCTTGACCACCTCAGGTGAGGTATATACTCACTATAAAGCAAGAATGGCTATGGGACTATGGAGGGGCTACTATCTAGCAAGGTAAGTAAGCCAGCAGAGCCATAGGTGCCAAAATCACAAGATCATTTTTATATTCAAAAGCATGTTCAGCACTCAGTCTTGCCACTGACACTAACTTACATCACTCCATGACTTGCTGAACTTGTTCTTTGTCAGCTATGAGCTCCCTGTGGAAGTGTTTTTTCTGTGGCCTCCCTTTTACCAATATTTTTTCATGAAACTTTCTTAGTTAACCAAACCAGTTTTACTGATGCAAAAGTCAGAGAAGAATCTATATCCTTGGAAACATTGTTTTAAACAGCAAGGGAGAGATCAGATAAATAACTGATAAAAAATGCAGATTTTTGGAACGTGAAAAAGTTATCTAACTGAAGGGTCAGTGTCTGCCTGGACTAAAAACAGGCCAGAGGATAAAACAAGAAAGAACACAGAAAGAAATGTTGCTAGAAACTGTGAAAAGCATTATAAGTCTTCCTCTTTTTCCTCCTTCAAGATCAGATGCTCTAGTCAACCCTATACTATAAAGTACATAGCATCCACCATCAGATTGCATTAGCGATTTTGCCAGCTTTGAAAGGACTAAAAAAAATTAGATATTTACAAAAGCATGGAAATGGCTTGCCTTTCTTTTAAGCCTGTTTTATTTGATACTTGGAACTGACAAATGGACAATTTTCATGAGAAATAAAGGCTAAACCACAAGAAAAACACTTTTCAAAACCGGGGTCTGAAGTTCTTCATGCTGAGGAAGAACAGAACTCCCCTTACAATGCAAGGACATGTCTGACTATGTGTCTGGTCTCTACAAGGAGTCATCCTAAATATCTTAAACTACTATGAAAACGCATAAATTTCTTCCAGGAAAAGTACCATAGATATCCGCTAAGCATGTAACTCATTCATATCAAGAAATACATGGCACTAAGTCTTTACTTCTTCAGTGCATCTTCTAGCTACACCTAACAAAACATTCCTGGCATTCCCTCATGTCAGAGTAGTTGGACTTGCACAGACAACACCAGGTTTCCTCCCATTTCTGCTAAAATAAGCAGCTTTGAAACAGCACAATGCTCACACAAAAGTCTTCACAAGTGTCAAAATCCCCAGTGGGACTGATGTATTCCTTGCAGCTATTGTCTTCAACATGAAACAAGTATCAATCCAAGTTTTTATCCAATTAACATTTACCAAAATATCATCATATTTATGAAAATTAGAGGCCTTTCCCGCCCCCAGTTGAAGTGAAAACATCAATTGTACAGCACAATTACACTGCTATTCAAAACAGGTTAAGGTTTGCACTACAGTGAGGAGAATCTAGACGTAAGAAATATATTTATGTAAGTCCTGTCAGAAATCATCTCTTCATTACTATATCAGCTGTTCCTAGGATGTCACATACAACCAGCTTCTAAACATGCAGGTCTGATCTCAGCTTTAGCAACTTGATAATGTTCAGCTTTACACAGCTTCTAATATCCAAGAAAGTGTACTTGCTATAGGTTATTTGTCTACATGCCTACTTTACATTTGTCCATGTATCTGGCTACAATACCATGAAATGTCAAGTTGACTAAATTTCAACCAGCAGAAAAATATCACTGTCACAAAAAACTTTTCAAAAGTATAAAATGCTTTTTAACATCTACTATTTCTCTAAGAACTTATGTTGTAAATGACAAGTAAGTTGCTCTGATGAAAAATTACAGAACACAATTAAGAACGTCTGCTGACTTTTATAGATTAGTATGGATTTGCTCATCTCACATGGTAAGGAAGCAATCAATATTCGAAAACTGGATTAAATTATTACTAATGGATCTATTTATTTATAATTCAAAATTGAAAAATCAATTAAGAAAAGCTTCCCATCATCCCTTCTGTAAGTTAATTTACAGCTAGCGCTCCCAAAAACTGACATTAGTCAGAATATCATTTTTATAGGGAATATAACAGGAAATAAAGACTAGCAAGCCATAACATCGGAATATTCTTAACAGGAGCACTGTGGTAGAAACCAAAGTAAATTATCATTATTCTACAATATTTTGAGTGCATTCTAACATGTTCCTTACTTTCCACTCCCAGCAAAATGAAAGGTGAAAAAAGGTTAAGGACAAAGTTTTCAGGCTTAAAGTCTATTTTCTCCCTCCAGAGTTCTGATTAATCTCTGATGGGCAAAATAAGAAGCAACCACATATTTTGTTTCCACTTATCACAACTTCAGATGTGCTTTGTGCATTCCATGAGTCATTTAATTCCACCACTTTAAAAGGCAAGTCTTGACTTCTTTGCCTACAAAGTTTTCATATTTGACAATGGAGGGAGAAAAAACACTTTATCTGAAAGCTTAACCTAAAATATTAATAATCAGGTCAAATGCCTAGTTTACAACCCAAGGCAGACAGAGCCATAGAAGAGAATTACTCATATCGCCTCCTTTGATAAATGACACAATTCCTGAAGGTAACTAAAGACCATGAGTATCTTTACTTCTCCATTTTGAAAGATGACAATTTCTCACCTGCTGTAGCAGGATTTTTCACTGACAAACGTTGTGGGTCTAGATAACTGCAGAGTCCCAGCACCACAATTTCCAGTAACAGTAGGGAGGAGGGCAAGGCAGAGCACATAAACACTCAGCTGATACTGTCAGCTAACACAGAGCCCAGGTAAATGTTTAATTAAAATTAATAGTGGTAATGGTTATCTTTTGCCTAAATTGTACAGTGATCAACATCTAAAATTTGCATGCGCACATACAGACCCTCCTCAGTCACAGATGGTTTGAATTCATAACAAGAAAACCCCATCTTACTGTGCAACATATCTACTGAGAATAAACACCTTTTAACTTCAACAAGAAAATGAATCACTATGCAGCTAACAATCTGAAATTTATAAATAAAAATGAGAGAATGGACAAGAAATAGCATACTTTAGTAACTCGATGGGGATGTTCTGAAAAAGAAGAAACTCAAGTTTTTGTTTCTTTTCCCAGGGACTGTATTTGCCATGTAAGATTCACTATACAGCATAAAAAGCAGAATGGGTAACTACAGCTGGATGTTCACAAGAGGAATCTTCCTGAACACTAGTTCCATCTGGACACATGAATCTACAACTTCAGTAAGAAGGCTAGAGTGCAGGTTTTTCCGTAGGTGGCCAAAGAAGTAATTAAAAGTCTAGATTCAAATCCCTGAACACCACTGGTTGTCTAGTCTGGTTCCTAACTTGTAAGCAAGTTCTTCAATAATTAAGGTGGCTGTGTGCATGGAGGTAGCTTCTACTCAAGAAATTCTACTCTCACGAGTGCTCAGAAGTCTCCATACTGATGACTCAAGGACAATTGTATAAAGTCTCTTTATCAGGCTCCTGTAAAAAAGCACCACTGTTCCTAACGTTCTATATTACTAAACTCTGGCACATCAGCACTGAATCTCCAGCTGCCCTGCAATGGTTGTAGTTATGCTACACAAAAGTTCCGATAAACCAAGAAGCATCTAATACTAAGTTCTAACCATCTGATACTGGTTATAACCATCTGACACAAAATATTGCACATTTCCTTTTTGCACATCGCTGCAATTACAGTTTTTCTAAAAAGGACATAAAAATGCAGTTATACTTATTCATAACATGGAACTTGGTATTCTAGGTACTAATAAGTTAAAATAAGTGCTAAAAAAATAAAATTAAATCTGCCAGGCTCTATTCTTACTTTAGAACAAACCCACTAAAGCTTGATCTGTTTTTCAAAACTTCAAATACTTCACTCATTCTTTCTCCATTCCCTTTAAAACAATCATCTTCACTGAGCCACACTTGTGCTGTGACTAAACTATAAGAAATTCTCCCCCTCACAAATATCTGTCATCTCTGCTTCAAAAACGTTCTCCTTATTTTATGTTTTCTCTTTTGGGTATTCCTTGAAAGTTTACAAGAGAATAGGTCACCCATAGCTCAAAAAGAGATGTAAATGAGAAACTCCACATAGTCAAGAGTCATACGCCCCTCTTATCATTATCTGTGACAATTCAGAAATGATCCTATTTATTTAAATTGCCAAAGAACATAGTTATTTTGGGCTCAGACTGGTGTAAGTGACAACAAAATTAAGACAATTATATTGAGTTTCTTCTATATATAATAAGAAACTCTCAAATATTCTCCAAAGATATCCAAACCCAGTATGACAAGTAGAAATACAAGTGCCTACTTCACTCGCATCCTTTTTAAGTTTTCAGCAGCTTTAGTAAAGCATTTTTATTTCTTATTTTTAAATCAAAATGTTGGCTTTCTTGATTTGGCAGAAAAGAAATAACACCTTAAGACTACTTGAACTTTTACAATAGAGATTTATCACTAGCAAACAGTTAAGCATTATATTATTCTTTCCTAAATACATTAACTCATAATTTAGAGATGCTGGCTATGTCAGAACTGACTTCGAGGTTCTTCAAATTGGGCACCAAGGGCAAAGAAACATCTGCAGACCTGTAAGAGTAGAAATGCAACATCCTGCAAATTCTCCCACCTGTTATCTCACTTGCCAAGATGATTATTCTTGCAAAATAAGATGCTATGAGATACAGCGTTGGTGAAGCTGCGTCTCAAAGCCTGTGTTTAGTTTTGGTCCCCTCTCTACATTCAGGTGCTGGAGCGTGTCCAGAGAAGGGCAACACAGCAGGGGAAGGGTCTGGAGCACAGATCTGATGAAGAACATCTGAGGGAGTTGGGGGTGTTTAGCCTGGAGAAAAGGAAGCTCAGGGGAGATCTTATCACCCTCTACAACTCTCTGAAAGGATTGAGGTGGGAGTTGATCTTTTCTCCCAGCTAACAAGTGATAGGACAAAATGGAAATGGCCACAAGTTGCTCTAGGGAAGTTTTAGATTGGATAGTAGGAAAATTTTTTTTCCCTGAAAGGGTTGCCAAGCACTGGAAGAGGCTGCCCAGGGAGGTGGTTGAGCCACTGTCTCTGGAGGTAGTTAAAAGATGTGTAGATGGCACTCAGTAACATGGTTTAGTGGTGGGCTTGGAAGTGCTGGGTTGAAGGTTGGACTCAGTGATTGTAGAGGTTTTTTCCAACCTTAATGATTCTATTTTTGTCTCTTGCAGAACTCCAATTTCTGTATTTCACTATGGATTTTCTTAAGTTACAGAGTGAATTTTAATCATAATTTCATTTTACTGTAATCAACTTCAGCCTTTAAATTTTTTAAATCAACTAAACCAGAATCCTGTAGACTATCTGTATGAAGTATCTGATATGTCAGAAATATAAATATATCTGTATTTTGGGGAAGTCTGGAATAACAAAAATGACCAGGAAATGTACTTGTGGTAAAACTGAATGATAACCTCCACATAAGTTACATTCTGTAAAGAGTAGGTCTTAACGTTCTTTATATTTGTAATTTTACAGATTAACAGGTTTTCAAATACGAGAAGTTAAATAGGTCAAAAAGGCAACTTCTAATATTTCAAGTTTCATTCTTCTATGCAAGTAAAACTATGTACAGCCTTTTTTTTTCTTCTTTACAGTCTTTGCTTATTTGGTTCTTTTAAAGGCATTTATTAAACTATTTCTTTTTCCCTCACCATTAAACAGAAATGTGATTTCCAATTTCATATTCTTAATACTTACCTCTGTTAGCTGTTTTACATGCCTTCGTATTTAATTTCTGTGGCAAACATAAGCTAATTAGGCTTTTAAGTGAGCCTGTAAAGAGGAAGCAGTCCTAGTACACACCTAAATATTTTCAGGTACGCAGTCCTCATGGACTTGACCATTATCTGGGACATCCCAGCACAGTAGAGAGAAGCTGGACTTCTAAAGTGAGAGATTTGCAGGGCAAAATTTTAGCAGGTTTGTAACTGCAAAGAAATAGTTCCATACACCCTTTGCTCAGCACGCTGCCAGCTCAAGAAGCTCTGGTGCTGTACCTCTGGCCAGTCACCATCACCCTGCACTGCATTTCCACTTTTCTGACATAACTATTTGTGGGTCTGAACAGCTACCTGAATCCAGGATTTGGCCATGGTAAAAAACAAACAAACAAAAAACCTACCTTTTACTTTATCTTATAATAATCCACAACATGGTAACTCTAGACTTAACATCAGGGCACAAAGCAAAGGTGTCAGGAGAGCACGAATAAGGGTTTAGACTGCTACTGAAGGCAAGCAAAATCTCTTATTCTGGGCTCAGCGTAGCCTGAATAAAAATCCTTTCTACAGCCTCTTTTAAAAATAGCTATAAAATTTAGAATCCATTCAATGATCCCACAGAAATAATTAATGAAACAATTTGTAAGCCATAACTAGAGAAGCAGATATGTATTATCCAGTGAACCTGAGTTAGGAGCCAAGTCTGTGAATTGCATAGGACAAGGCACTTTCGTGGTGTTACCACAGTAGATAAATTTATAAAAGAGAAATAATAAAAGAATCATTTAAACACAGCTTTAGATAATTAAGAAAAAGCACCATTAAAGAGCTTCTCAGACATCTACAAGACATTTTCCCAGGCAAGTGCTAGCTGAAAGTATCATAAAGTAGTGGGGATCTGTTTAACATAGGATTTAGTGTAGTTCATTAGTGAGCAGGATTCCTAAACATATCTAAATACCTGAAACTGGAAACTGTTCACCAGATTAAATATAGTTTAGTCTTAATAGCAAAAAAGCATGAAATATTTTAAAAAGCTTTTAAGTTCTGCTCTTTTTGAAATTCATAGTGTCCTATAACAAATACACCATTATTTCTTTACCTGAGACATTTTAAAGTGCTATGTGATACATTTTAATTGCAAAGCACTGCAACTTACCTTGAAAGTGATGGATACATATTTCTAGTTTAAAAACATCAATAGTTTTGCTATAAAAACTAGATCATGAGAGCACATATCAAATGCAGCAAAGTTAAATCTACACCACTGTTTTCAGTCTTCAACTAATGGATGTTCATTAAACTCCCTTATGACTTCCCAGGGCTTGCAAATGAGTGAATCAAATTATTTTACTGAATGTGACTCTAAATTATTTCAGTTCACAGTACAGAAATGTATTTGCAAATTATAGAGATGTGTTTGCATATATTTGGATATCCTTAGTTACCCAAATTATTACAGAACTAGGTAGCTGAAATACACAGAGCTAAAAAGCAAACATTAAACTAATAGAAGTGAAATAGTTCCAAAATCTAGTTTTGTTGTACAACAGTATCTACAGTATTCCTGCTGTAAACAGACATCTAATATAACCTGATACTACAAAAGCCAAAAATAGTTCAAGGAACGGTCTACAATAAATGTTATAAATATATCTACAAACCAACTATACCTTCAGGGTGCTCAACCTCCACAGAAATGTCATTCTGCATTTTTTCAATTACGTGAATATACTCCACTTTTCCTCCAAAGTATTTCTATTGAGCAAAGGAAAACATCCTTTCCACTTTAAAAAATTACACCAGTGTCTTTGTGTACGCAATTTCATTCAACAGTTACACCCTCCAAGCTCTACTACCATCTGTAGTCTAAAAATAAAACGCACCAGAAGTATCCTGTATATTTTCTTCTGATGTAAAAGCGGTGTATGAAGAAAATATTGTGTATGGGGAGGTTAATTTGAGTAAGCATTGATAAAACATAAATTAAAGCTACTAAGGTAGTCAACTTGGAATAGTCCTAAATGCAAAACATCCTACTTGCTTATTTCTAAAATGACTGAAAGAGCAAAACTTGCCTTTTAGCAGTAACTAAATATGATAATAGAATACTCAGATTTATTCCAACAATAATACCTGCCCCGTGTAATTGTTTATTAACAAGTTACATTGCAATATTTATTGAAATACATAAACATTTAGGGGTGTATACATACATATATAAAATATACAGTCAAAACGTTTAAATATGTTTTTCTGTCTTACAAGGATATAAGCAAACGAGTTCAACAGGAACAAGTTCTCTTTTTTGGACAAATGTCAGATGTTGCTTTAAGAAACTGTGCTGGTGGATTGCAATGCAAATCATAGTATTTTTCCATCTTTTAAAACCAATTTTGCAGCCCAGGAATAAACATCATTATGCATTTTCACAGTAAGGGCTACCCTCCTAGAATGCTTGGACATGTATTTCCATATAGCCAGTGCTATTAACACACATAGAAGTACACAGATCCGTCTACATGAGCAATTCTGACATACTTCAACACATTAACAGAGGAAGGCCTTTCAAAATACACCAAAGTATGGAAGAATGAATTAAAACACTATCCACAGAATCATAAAACAGTTAAAGCTGGAAGGGATCTTAAAGATCATCTAGTTCCAATGCCTCTCTTCACTGCTGGCAGTGGACCTCCCACTAGGCCATGTTACTCAGAGCCCCATCCAGTCTAGTCTTGAACACCTCCAGAGATGGGAAGTGCCCAGTCTCTCCGGGCAACTTGTTCCAGTGCCTCACCCCATCTCATAGTAAGGAATTTCTTCCTAATATCTAATTTAAACCTAGATTCCTCCTGCTTAAGGCTATTGCCTCTTGTCCTATCATGTGTCCTTGTACAAAGTTACTTCTCATCAGCTTTCATGCAGGCCCCTTTAGGGACTTAAATTTAAGGAAGGCTTAAATTTAAAACACTCTTTTTTTTTTTTAATAATTTGCACAACTACCAATTCCTTGAACAACAGATTTTTCAAATATTACAACAAAATAATATCCTTTACAAGTCAGTATCCATTGTGGAGAAAGTTCTTTAAATTGAATAAACACTATCTTTGCAACATATTTTTATCTTGGTCTCTTGTTTACAAGCCCCTGCACTGTTTCTTCATTGCATTTGTGCCATTGGTACTATCAGAAAAGACAAAGTCCCTGAAGCATTTCTCATAGCAATTAAAAAAAGTATCAAGATTCTCAGCGGTTTTAAAATGGCAGCAATACACTTTGAAACAACATACGTGAAGGGCATAATATTGACAGTAAATATTAAGTTCCAATGCCTGGGGAGAGAATGTGTAATTGGAATATTTGCTGCATTTGCTCATATTATTCTCAGCCTAAAACTGTTGTACTGCAGCATTCCCAAAGCTCCAGCTGCATTTTACCTCAAGATAGATCACTTGAACTTGACAGACTCTCAAAAATGGTTTTCTAGATCATCTTTTATCCAATGGATATAAAAAGATACTCAAAATCTTATTTTTTTCTTGACTGCAAAAGACAAATATTAGACTGCATGCCTGTTTTTCATCAGATGTCCTACTGAAAACGCATCAGTTCTTAACTTAAATATATAAATAAAGCAGAATCTTCCAAACCTCATGTTTATCCAAGTGAAACTTCAAGCTACTTTGGAGGTTTCTAATGCTCCTGTCTCTTTCTCTAATCAATAAATGTTGGAAAAAAATCACAGATATAAAATGATGATTAGGCTGAATTTCTGGTCCTCTTTAAATCAATTATTTGAAGACAGAAAATTACACAAATTAACAGAATTCTGCAAGTATTCTAGAACAGGAGCACAAACCTAATTACTTAAATTTTGTCCCACACAAGTAACTAGGAGAGGAATCTTACCTTGATCAAATGGTTTACCCGGACTCCATGTACGAAAATAATCATCCTGGAGGGGGAGAAACAACCTAAATTTAGTAAAACACAAGCAGTACATGAAAAGCTCATAGTTTCATAAGAGACAGAAGAAGCATACCAACCTCTACTTCCTAGAAAAGGCAAGCAGCAAAATAAAATAAGAAAGGAGAGAAAAAGATTACAGTTATCATAATGCGACAAATTACTGATACAGAATAAAACCGTAATTCAGAGGCCATTTGCATCACCCATAAAGTAAAAATGCTATTCAAAAATGTTACTTACTAGCATTTAAAATAGAAAATGTCTTACTCACAGTACTCACAGGTAATGTTTCTAATGCTGTTTTTAAAATGTTACAGTAGTTTTCCTGCGCTTTAACATCTAAGGTATTGAAAAACTTAGTTACTTTTTCAAGTTATGATTTTTCAAAAGTAAAGCTCCAAAGTCATCATCAATAAAATACAGCCATTTTAAAGAATACAGGAATTTTAGAAAAATAATTTGCTATGTAGTTTTAACTGCATCAGTATGATTTTTCATTAAGTCAATCTAATTGGCTCTATTTTCTACGAATCATCTTCATAAACACAAAATATCTTCCTAATTATGTCATCAGCTGTATTAGGCTTCAATTCCAAGAAGGAAAAACTTGAATTAAATAAATTGCTTTCAAGATTATGAGAAAATTGATAATAAATTACAAATTCATAGCCAAGACAATAGATTGATCTGCAAGTCTCAGACAACAGGTGGCACAGAAAAATCACTGGAATTATTTATTATTATGTCTTAACCTAACTAACTATTCTCTAGAACAAAATATTTTAAAAACTGTACCAAACATTTTAAAGTCTGCATAAATTAAGCTTAACAAAATGCAGTGGGTGTGCTGTCAAATCCAGCAGTTCCAGCCCACTTGCTAAAAGATCACTATAAAAAAACCTCAAATTATACAAAATGTAACAGCTAAGAAAATGTTAATCTCATGCAGTTGTCAAAGCCACACAGTCAGAAGTTAAAAATGATCAAGCATCAAATACGTCTTTGCAAGTACAAGACACTTGTTGAGTTCTTACCTTTAACAAAACAAAAAAAAAATAGTGGTTACAGTCTAAACCATATTTGACTGATTATGTTTTTTAGTAAAAATATTGTTATGAAAATGTGTGCTTTGAAAGACAAAGAAAGAAATTAGCAGAATCTGGAAGTGCAAAATAGAACTGTATGTCTGTACCAATACTTACCCATTCCCTTACTCTGGTGCTGCACAGATTAACAATCTACAAATCAGTATATGTGATTTTCCTTTTTAATTACTCTATTTTTAAAGTAATAAAACACACACAGGCATATCAATTTTTTTAATCACACAAGAAATAAGCAGAAATTACAATTATGAAAGTATTTTTCAAATATTCCTACTAATAGTCACTACAATGTTATTCCTACAGTGCTATTCTGAACAGGTTTGAACCAGCTGTAAGGCAATGCTGTTCCATGAACCACTCCACAGTGGCAAAACTTAAAATTCTTGAAAAAACATCAAAGTGGTAGACTCTCTTTCCATTTCTACTAAATCAACAATGTTCATCCACAATGAGCCCATGCAGAAAATAGGGTTGTTACTATTAAAATGGTGAAAAATCAGAATATCTAGAACATAAAGCTAATAAAACAAATGAGAAGTCATCTTGAGTGTGATAAATATCCCCTCTAAGGCAAAGCATCCTGCATTTCGCTTAAGGAAGAATGTACAAGTGGGGCTTGTATAAATTACATGTTCTCAAGTTGGCCTCAAACCATCCAAAAGATAAATCAATTCTTGTTCATCTCTATACTGTAGACAACTTTACAGATCCCAAATATAATATCCCTCAGGCATTGCTAGAAGTTTTTCTGCCTTACTTCTGTCTACAAAGCAACTTGTACCTTTCTTGTTACCCTTCTGTGAATCTTTTCCAAGTCTATTTTCCTGGTAACTAGAATTGTGATTCTAGTGCATTCAGGATGAAGCAGCATACGGATCTATACACAACACAAGACTATTTTGTTCTGTATTCTTCACTCCAATATGCCCACTCCTCTATTGTCTTTGTAGGCTGTGTCTGTGTTTCTGTTCTTTCTAACCGTACTATGAGGATTATGGTTTGTGTGGAATTTTCTATCTTAAATCCAAAATATAAATACCCATAAACCATATATACTTATACTGATTTTCCTAAAGAATTAATTTTTCAAATCAGCTATTACTTACATAAAATCTACTATTGGATATGTTCAACAAAATCCCTATGTGCCTCTACAAACAATTAAAATTGTTAATCAATTGTCAGATTAAGCAAAGAAATTGCTTCAATCAATTATAGCTTCACAATTTTACAAATATTCCTAAAGCTGTTTAAATTAACCTTCTGCATAAGAATCTGGCTTCCTGTTACATTCAGACCCTTCCTGATCTTCAGCCAGTAAGTTTGATTATAATAATGTTCAATATCCTCTGAAGAATGTAATCAAGACCATTATATAATGTACAAAGCCTCATTTTCATAATTTTAATACAGAAACAGAATGAAGGAATACAGAGTTTACAGTGAAGGCTGGGTAGCATCACAGCATCTCTAGGTAAAGTACCCCTTAACAATCTATAAATGCAAAAGGCAATGTACAAGGATCTCAGGACAGAGCCTGTCTTCTGAATTTCTCCAAAAAATTTTCTTCAAGGTTTCCTTGCCTTTGTCCTGAGTACGTTAAAGGGCAAGTTGTAAAAGTACACAGAATAAAGTCACAGATTTGAAACAGCAACCATACCACTTTTTCAACATTTTCCAGCCAGAAGTATTAGTATATTTTAAACAGAAAATTCATCCTTACTGCTCTATTTGAAACTACGTGAAATGTATTTCTTTCAAGGGTCTCTTTGAAAGACACAAAGCACTTCTAATAGCCGTGGATGATGGATTTCAATGAGTTTAATATCCATGCCTTAAAATTATGCATGTTTAAGCATTATGCTCATTCAGGATCATAGTGATGAAGTGTTTCTAAGAACTTCAGCTCATGCTACAACTATATATGCACTTTGAGACTAATAATTTTTTTTTTTCTGAAAAGGCCTTACTATTAAAAAAAACAAAACAACTATGTTGTCTCAAAATATGACAACCCTACAAAAAGAACCAAAACAGCAGCTTAATCAGAAAAGATATTAAAAAATAGAAAGAAAAAAAATATATATTCTGCCTGGAACACTTTTATTGCTTCTTTTGGGACTTCAATACTCTATACGTATTCTCTCATTCTTAAAAAGGAGTTATTACATAAGTTTTAAAAAAATACACATCTAAGTATGGTAAAAGAAAAAAAGCTCAATGGAAAAAAAAAAACAAACAACAAAGAACCTAACCCATACATGGCAATGTAGTTACGCAGCAGAAATTTTCATCTTTCAATAGACATAGAACCTATGATTCTATTACTTTTCTTTCCTCTGTAGCACACTTGTTACACTATTTAACTGATCTCTCCTCTACAATGTTTTCTGCAGATGCTGCCATCACTTGAACAGAAATCTATATTCTAAAGAACATAGTAATACATGGTTGATAAGATGAGTGACTCAGAGAACAGCAGGTGTCCAAGGGCAAGGAAGAAAGTTTCCTCACAAATATTTTCAGACCAAGGCTGACCTGAAAAACTGGATAAAGAAACTCAGCCCTTGTTTTGTATTCAACATTTTAGCTCTAGTATGGCCTATACAATAAAAGCTAATATATTACAATCAAAGCTGATTTGTAACAAAGAATCCAATAAATTTGAAGCTGTTTTCTGAACTTATAATTATCTTTATATTTTATTGAAATACAATTTCACTGCTACAACACAGGGATATTGTTTTTTATGTGACTTACAAACTACGAATTTTAGAAGAAGTCTAATAGGCAACTGCACAATGTCGGGCTTCATTTATAAAAACTTTTCAAGAAACAATACTTTTAACAGTTACCAAAGCAGGAAATACAAGATTTCTTGAACATTATTGAACAGCAAACTTAATTCTGCCCATACAAAATTCCACTCAGATTTTATGACTTACCATAACGCAAAAAGTACATTTTACTGCTGGCTTCCCTATTCCTACAGAGCAGTTGGTTTGTTTCTAAGGAAGAAGAGCTACATAACAATTTGTAGATGGACATGAAATTGCATTTGACAATTTCAGAAGCAAGTTTTTTTGGCTGCACGTGCTCCCTAATAAAACTTAAAACCTACAGTTTAGATTTAGATTTTTTTTTCTCACTGCCATTAGTTGTTTTCCTATTGAGTATTTCATTCTTTTTAATTTCAAGGAGTTCTTAATGGGCTTTCTATTCCAATTCTATCTGCATCTCAAGTACACACATCTGCTTCTCATCCAACACAAAAGCTCTTTACCTCTTTTAGGCTAGGTCTTTGCTATTTGGTAGCTATGCTATTTTCAGACTCCACTTCAACAAGCCAACTCAGATGAGCCAACTGTCCCACATCGCAGCTCTCCCCTTGCCTCAAGCTCACTTCTGCAGCAAACTTGAGCTCACTGACTCTCATTCATATCTTTGCACCAGTCCAACAGCACAGGATTTGACTCATCTGCCCCAAACCTCCCCAGTGACACTGTGACATGTATTTGTATCCTAAGTCTCACTGAAAGAGCTGGGGTAGGGTTGTCATCTGATAACTCTGCACCAACCTCTTTCCAGTGCTGGAAAAAGAAAGCATGAAACATGTGCAGATTTTTTTTTTCCCACTTGTATTTTGCTCCAAGACCTTCAGTCTAATGTCAGTGAGATTCTCATTATCCTACAAAGCCTTAAATTGCTGGTCACACGGAGAACTGTTACAGGAACAAAAGGATGAGACAACAACAAAGCTGTCATCATATGGGAAACCTACCAGTCCTAAACACTATAGTTTCCTCAAATAAATGAGAGCCACAGACAGCATACACAGAGTAACTGAGATACACATCTCTAATGACAGCACTACCCCAAAACATAAACCATAACTGAGGAAGCATAAGTTTCACCAGGAAAATACATTATGCTTATATACTGGAAGATTCCTCAACCTGAAACCTGAGCCAGTCTGGAATTCTCATCCAGGTTGCAGACATGCTGTTCAGCAGCACGTGGATGCTCACTTGCCTATCAGATGCTGGTTTGCATCTCTGCTGACCTGCACACACATCTGATCTATCATAAGCCGTGTAAGCACTCTGCAGTACAAACGTGGAGAGTTAGCTTAGCCATTTAAATGTAGGATAGTGAGCACATGAAAGTAAGGCAGATACCACACTCCCAGGCACCATATTTACTATCACAGCATCTCGCGTATCTCAGAACATCTGTGAAGGCAAGAAGCCAGGATGGACCACGTGCTCCTTAGCCCATTTTTTCCTAATTGTCCCAGATGCATTCTATAGGTTGCTTGATCTGTCAGACCTTATGTTATGTCATATAGCTACAGGTCTGTAGTAGAACTAGGAACAGAACTAGTTCCAGGAGGGCAAGGACACATATCTAGCACATTTTTTGGCTCAATACTTTCTTCTCAAGAGGATCTCCCTTTTCTCACCAGCTGAAATACCTATTATGCATCCCATAATGCTACATTTAAGTACTGCACAGAAGAGGAACCCTTCTTCAGTGAATCAAGATTTAAAAAAAAAAAAAAAAATTAAAAAATCACATTTATTATACTTAGGAAATTAGAAGAAACCAAGTCCAGAAGATATTTACAGGCTAGCAAAATGGTGACTTCTGCCAGCTTTGACTCCAGATTAAGCCTCACATTAGAAACATAATTAGTTTAGCCAAAACTACCGGAAGAAGTTCAGTACTCAGATGCAGATAAAGGCAGTGGCCCTTCGCATCAATACTTCTGAGAATCAAGAAGTCAAAATAACATTCAGTTTAGTAACTCAAAGAACCAACATGAGAAAAACCCCAAAATAAGCATTGTTCCTCTGGCAGAGGAAGACCTAAACACCTGCAGGCAAGATAGGGCCTTGCTGCAAAACTCCTTTCCTACTTGCCTGGCATCCAGCCTCCATGAGCGAGGTGCATGACTGGCAGGCAGAAGGACACTGGTTTGCTGTTCAGTGCCAGCTCCAGGGAGGCTGATGTCAGCTTCCTCTGTGGCTCCAGCTCCTGGGCCATGCCACCCCTGAGGCCTGTATTCATGGGGCTGGCAAAGCACAGTTAGAATCAATAGCTGCTTCCACTGACTCTGGCACTCAGCTCCCCACAGTTAATGTTTATCCCACTCCCTTCCTTTGCCTCGTGCTTCTAGTACCATTGATGAAGCTGGGCTAAGAGCCACCACTTTTCAGCCCTCTCTGTCTCTGCTGCACAGCCCCCATTCAGTAAGATTTCTGTGGATGCTGTCTATCTGGTACTAGCAGCATTACTAACAGCAAGTTTGAATAGCACAGCATTGCCAAGAAATACCAAATGCTCACTTAAAGCATATATTCAAAAATACAGAGAAAATACTGAAAAACATTTTGAAAAGCAAGGAATTAATATCAAAGCACAATCACTATAAGATTCTAAATCCCAGTAAAATTTGAAACATTTTTTCTTTAAAAGTGCATCTCATATTTCTCATCATGAATAGAAGAAATAATGAACCATCTTTTCACTACAAATACAAAAAGTTCTGGTTATGCTCCTCCTATTATGCTTTCAAGATTCAGCTTGTGAGGAAGGCCTTAAAACACATGTGCTAGACAAAAGGAGAAAAAAAAATGAAAACAGATTACATATGTGAGCTAAAAGACTATCTGTGGGACTTTCATATGCCTGCTCAGGCATTTCATACGCCTGTTGCTGTTCCATTTCCTCAGGTGCCACTTCACTAATTCACCAGCCCTAAGCAACAAGGGCAAAAATTACTCCCTGACGTCTGCACACAATGC
This sequence comes from Cnemophilus loriae, assembly GCA_013397755.1. NCBI lineage: Eukaryota > Metazoa > Chordata > Aves > Passeriformes > Corvidae > Cnemophilus > Cnemophilus loriae. The sequence continues at coordinate 950,652 of VZTF01006539.1, read as the reverse complement.
CACAGCACAGCCAAGAGTGGCAGAACAGCAACAGACTATACAGAGAGCTCATATCATATCTGCGGGGCTGGAGGGAACTTACCTGGGTATGTTGAAAGAGAATGACAATATGATTGAGAAGCTATGGTTTGTGTCTACAAAAAAAATGGTGAACTGCATAAAGGGGATCTCTGGAAACTGGAATAGGAAGCTAACATCTTAAAAAATAAAAGCTAAGAAAGAAATACTCAGTGCAGAGACCCACCAAGGGTGCTTGACCAGGCAGAGTGCCCTGTACAATGAAGTAACAGTTTTGTGCACAAGGAGAGAATGGTGGGTATAGTGCACCTTCTGTTTCAAATGCTGCACTGTTCCACAAATAACAGGAGCCCATGTAACTTGTCTTTTCAAACTCTTCTCTCCCCCCTCCCTCCCCCCACCTTTTTTTGTATAATGCAGCTATAAAAACTATTGCATCATATTTAGGACAGAAGTCCTGTAAGACATGAAGGACACACAGAGGGCACGAGGACAGTAACGGTCTAGGTTTTAAAGGTCTACTACATGTCTAAGGAAGGATTTGAAAAGGCCTTGGCCCTTATGCAGTTTTTGGAAAACATTTTTTCAAACATATCTGACCACAGCAGGAAGAGAAAAAAGTGCTATCCATCAGTTTTCATTCAGGAAGGTGAAAATTTCTGTCTCTTTAGCATGCCAGGGATAAAAACCTGGAATCAGTTACAAAACAGATACTATACTTTTGTTGACATTGCTTTTGTTTGCTTGTTTGTTTTCCAGCCTGGAGAAAATTCATCACAAAGATAATAATGAGATCTACCATATCATGCCACTTGCATGGATAGAATTTTGGTATGTTCCTCCCAGCACAGGAGGGAAAAAAAGGCTCTCATGCTAAGGCTTGGAACAATGTTCTAGTCTACCTCTCATTGCCATGGAGACAAAGAACACCCTAGTGTGAAAACAGTTCAAAATGAAGGAATACAAAATACTATGAGAGAAGAATTACAGTGTTATTTTCACTACAAAGCAAGTAAGAACAGATGTGTCAACAGAAAATGGGATGGAAGGAAAACCACACGTTTACAACATCTTTACAACTTAATAGAGGGAAGCAGTTAAAATTACTGGTCTCAGTTCAAGAGTGCTGCACAGATATTAAGAAAATAATTAGTATCTACGATTAAGGAATTTAAATAAGATATCATGCAGTTTAAAGTCAATACAAGAACAAGTATACAGACAAGAGAAAATATGGTTGGTAAGAAAAAAAGAACTATATTCTAAGTAACTCAGTCATCCCTTTGATTTGTAGGATACAAAGAAATTCCCACACTTCTTGACAACATTAGAAAAGTACGAGTTTAGCAAACTGAAGAACAAGACAGAAAAAGTACATACAGATTTCAGGGTGATAGGTGATTTAGTACAGTAATAGTAGTATATCATGTGATTTGGGGAAACACATATTCCAGCAAGCAATATAGATTTGAATTGAGTTTAATTATTAGATACATTTGGAAAACATCAGCTGTCTCACTGAAAAGAAAGTTACTGTACAGATGAAAGAAATTTCACTGCCATATCTTAGTCTGTTGGCTTAAACAAAACCAAGTCAGGGTTAATTTCTTAGACAAATATTTGTGAGCCAAATGTCCCATGTGCTTAAGAAGAAATTTAGGCTTTAGTTTATCTCCTTAAGATACGTACTTCACAACTACAACTTCTTTTCAAAACATACCAGTCTTTGTAACAAGAACTGGTAAGATGTGTGCTCATTCAATCTATATTTAAAGTGAAATTTAAGTCTAAAATTCACAATATTGCTCTATTACTTACTTACTCTGAACTTTGCCTAATCAGATGCTTTCTTTCCAAGAAAAGTTCTGTTTCTATTAGTGGAGATTAAGATAATACTACAATATTTCTCAAATAAATCAAGAGAGGCTGCTGTCTCAAGAAGCTTTCAAATGTTCCAATTTCTCAAACACTAGTTCTAGGATGTCTGCAATTTAAGTGTTTTTTCCTCACCCCTTAAGAAACACCTGTCTTGTGACATTTTCATTGTTGTATCTGCAAATATTAAATAGCAAAAATGTTGACAACACTGCACATTCCAATTATTTCCTCTCTTGACAAAAGCTATGCTAAGTTAAGGCAAGAGAGTTGCAACAGTTTCAAATAAAATGCATGATGCTGACATCAGGTGGAAAACAAGACAAGAAGTTTAGGCTGAATCCTACTGACAGTAGTTTAAGAATCCCAAATAAAAATAAATTAATTTTAAAGAAATCAAAGATGTTTTGTTTCCTAACTCCAGCCACTACACCTGTGTTATGGAGAGTTAAGGTTGCTTCAATATCTTAACCATGTGTGGTGAAAAAACAATGTAAGAAATTCCCACACGAAGTAAATACTACCTACAATACTTTGTATCCAAATTCATTAACATAGATTAAAACTATTTCATTAAATATTAACTTTCATAAAACACCAAGAAAATCAGGATATGTTACAGAGAAACATGAAAGAGTCAAAACACTCTTATTACTGTGCATCTACAGAAACCATAAAATAGCTGAGAAACAGTGGCCTTCCTCTGTCTTTCAAACTGCAGCTGTAGGTTTACTAACAGCAGGGGCAGCAGCAGCAAAAGGGCTCAGACTGGTTCAGCTTCTCCTATTAATATACACAGATACAGCAAGAAATCTGTGTATGTGACACATTTGCTTTGCCCTCCTGATCCTTCACTTTTTAGAGCAGCTGATCTAGCCCTAGTTTTAGTCCAAATCTTTGGGAATAGCCCTAAAGAAGTTTCTCTAAGTCAGCTCCTACAGTGCTCTTCTCTTAGGCATGTAAATATACCAGACATCATCTGCTTATTTACACACATCTTAGCTCAGCAAGCGCGGAAAAGAAAATGAGGGTTTCTCTTTCTCCTAAATATATAGAGAGATATTATCCTTAACGTCTTTATTGAGCAGAGGTGACAATATGTACAAAACCACACTTTGGTACCCTGTGTTTTTTATGACTGTTTTTAATCACTAAAGGTTGTTATCTGTCAAATCTGCATCAGAATAGTCTTCCCCAGGAAATTACTGAAGAATGATTCTCCTCCAAAATGGCTATCTTCCACTGGTTCTAAAGAAAATAAAGCCATTAGTCATTTTTGTTAGGAGCAAAGACTGGCTTCGTTCTCACTGTGAGTAACAGCAGCTATTCAGAAAAAGAACAATTCAATATGCAGGGTTTCATAAGAGAATATTATTTCTCAGACCCTAAAGCAGTAACTTTTAGTGATGAAGCCTAAAGAATAAATAAAAGCATTCAAAGGATCAGTAACAGAATCTATAGAATTTTAAGCACAAATGGAAGTTTAGAAATACCAGCATTATTCTTTTAATAAATTCACACAGAATAATGAACCAGTATATCAGCACGTGCTGAATTTCTTGAAGGAATTATTCTTACATGCAACCTAAATTTAACTGAAAGTAATTGACCCATTACTTCCAGATCTTAGTGACTGCATTATTCTGAAATATGTTTTCATATGCACTATACTATGAAGTTCCTGCTTTATACGAAAAACTCCAATCAACTTCAGCATGGGGTGCTGTAAGATGCTCTGTAATGCATCTCTTATAGAACAGCAAAACAAGGAACAAGATGCAGTCCATTTCTAAAAGGCTTCCAGAACATTGGTATAGATCCTCTGATAACAGACACCTTGAACATGAAACAGGGCAGGACAAAGTTCTACGGTAATAAATGTCAGCAAGATCAAGCACAAGTAAAGAAAGTCTCAGTCATTACCTGTTTTGGGAACTGATGAAGGAACAACTACCCTAAATTTAAGGCTAGAAACTTTTGAAAGAAAAAAAAAAGTCTATTGGCTGGTATCCCTGCTGCAGCAGCATCTTACAATGTGCACTAATGGATTCTAGCATAGTCTCCAAATTTCACTAACTAATCACCTACCCTTTACCCTTAGTCTTTATCTTTTGAATTTTTCCTTAAAATTTGTCATTTGTTTTTCCTTTAAAAACTGCATTTTGCTTATTTCAGTCTTTAGAGCTTCTCCAGATCTCAAGGACATCATCAGAAATATCTTCAGACAAGGTAAATGCTAATGCAAATGCTAACTCCCTAACTGATTCTACTAAAGGACTAGTTTACACACATGAAAATTAAAAAGCTGTGTTTATCATAATGCTTGGTTCTTAACTGCAAACTGCCAATACCAAATTTCTATGAACTATTACAAAAAAATACCATTGACCAAGACAAATGATTATTTAATAGTAGCAAAAATTACATCATGCTACTTTCACAACCTTACTGTACCCCTAGCATCATCCTCCTTTCCCATGTACAAGAGCATTCTTTTATCTCAGTCCCTCAGGTCTTATGTCAGGTTATTACGGCCTTTAATCTCCAACCTAGCAGATTCGGACCTTGCCAGGATGACTGACAAAGGATAATCCCACTGGCTGCAGGAAACCCTGCCAATGCTTCAGTACATGACACACCAAGCCCATGCTGAGCTCACAGAGGAGCAGAGTATTAGAAAGGACCATGCTGTTAGAAGCATTTTTACTTCTGAGAGACTTAACACCGAAGACTTGGCTATTTTACTTCGGCTAAATTCTCAACAGCTGTAATTACAACTGACAACTCTTCACACAAGTGCGCACGCGCACCCCCTGAAAAGGAAGATTAGCCTGTTTGGTATCCAATTAGGAAATTGCATTCTGCATTCTTGAGATTTCCCAGTGCTTCAAGAACAGTGAGTCTTCAATTTGCCTTAAAATAGAATTATATTGCTGAGTACTAAAAATCCGCTGTATCCTGCCCCAGAATGAGATTAATTTCAATGTTGCCAAATGTTAATCATTTGTACAGCATACAGTGCAATTTATTTTGGGATCTTCCCAAATAGAAGGCAATTTGTGAACTTCAGCCTCTTCCTAATCTTTCTTTCACTCTTAGTTTCTGAATTAAGCCCTGATGCAGTGCTCTATACTAAGGATGACAAAACACAGAACTCTCTACTCCTTCTCACAAAAAGCTATTGTCTTTTCTGTTCAGAAATTTTCTGTAGTACTTTAACAAGACTTATCTTTGTTAAGAGCCTAAACTGAGCTAAAATGATAGAAGATCAAATTAAATGTTCTTTTTATAGTACCTCTAAACCCCAGTCTATATTCCTGCAAGAACCTCCATAGCCTTATGCTGTCAAAAAAAAAATTCCATTGAAAATCACTTAACCTCATTTTTTGTTTTACTATATCAAGTTTCTAAGCCTAGATTTCAGGAACGTTTCCCCACAGACTTGACCCAAAATCCATATAAACCCATTAAGGCTTTTCCAAATATTTTTCTCACCTTGGGACCAGGCTTCACCACTATTTTAATCACTATAAGAAGAAAAAAAAAAAATAGTCACACTTAAAGTATGCAGCAAAAGAGACAGACTTTGACATACAACTAATTATAATGATTCGCTGAACATATCCAGCCTGCCTGTAGTTCATACTATACTAAGCTCTAAAACAAAAAATAATTACCAATCTTTCAGTAGCTGGAAGAGGGTGGAATTACTCGCCACTACTTTTTGTTTAACACAGAGGATCTGTATTCAGAGCTTACTTCATGAGGAAATACGAAGCAGCATAACCTGTCTTATTAAAAGACTGACATTGAATAATATTTCTATCACTAATTAAACACATTCTCTTCTTTCCATATTACAGCAATATCACTACAGAAATGAAGCGTTTTTCTAAACAAGGTTTGTTAAATATGGCATATCAAATTCAGCAAGGTACCATATATGCCTGCGAGTAGATTCTCTGCCCAAGTAAAGCTTAGCACAGAGGAGATTGATCTGGTCAGCTGAAAACAGCTGAGACCTCCCATTTCCAAACAGGGAAACAAGATTACAAAGAAAACATCATGGATAACTATTCTGTTAATTTAATTCCATGTTGATTCTGAAAGAAGTACACTATATAAGTGGAAGGAGAATCAGACTTTCTGTCTGCATGTCCTCTTTGCCTGACATTTCCTTGAAATGTTGACGTTTATATCTGATTCCAATTTGTTGTGTAAAGAGCACAGGTTTTGCAGCTATCAAGTAGACTGAAAGAACACAGCAACTAAAACCAGAAGCACTTTGGTAGTAAAAACAGCTGTACTCGTGGAGAATGACAGCTCAATGCAGCAGATACAGTGTTAATGACAATTCAGAAAATCCTGATCTACCATAAAAGTAATCTCTAAAATACTGCACATATCATTGCCTTTCTTTGTCATGTAAGTTTTCCGATAAAAAAGTTACATACCAAGACCAGAGATCAAATTATTAGTGCCCTTACTGTGTGTTTACCTACAAACTCTATATGTCAAGTTGTCTCAGGGTGACAAACAAGGAGCAGCAGAATGTCATGGCTGTCAAAGTGCTAGTTACAAAGTGAAAACAAAACAACATACCAAATCTTTGCAGTGAATTCAACACTAACAAGAACTACAGCTAACATTTAAGACTAGATGCCAACTCCCTTCTTCAGTCTATGGAAATGTTCAGTGATAGCACACTTTATATATAAATTGCAATCATAGCTGAAGACTATCTTTTATTATTTCTAATAGCCTATATGTCCCACCTTCCTTCTGCTGAAAAGAAAAACAATGGCCTGAAAGGGCACTTGAGTACATTAACATTTCAGTTCATTTCTTCTCAGTGATACTTTAAAGATAGATTGAGTTCCCATCCTCAACTAGTCATATTTTGTCAGGATCAGCCATAGTTTGCTTTGAACTATGGTGATAGAAGCAAAAAAAGTAGAATGTTTTCCAGGTCAACAGCTATGACCTGCTGCATTTAAACAACCATCTTCCCTATTAAATACTTGAGAGAACCTGTCTGCTTTGGACTGTGAGGTCAGCTGGGATCTGAATCCTTATGCCAAGCCTCTGCATTCAGAATCCAGTTTTCTCTATGGACGTTGAAATACTGTAGGAAAATCATGGTGCCTTTGAACAAATTACATTTGTCCTAAAACCTCTACTAGAGGATCCTCTCTCAGATTTTAGGAGACAGGCTCCAGCAACCTACTGATAAAAGAAAGGATGTATTCACTTTCATGAGACAGGGAAATTACTACACCAAAACCACTGTGCACACAGATAAAGGGAGACAGTAAGACAACCAAAACAGAAAATGAAACCACCTGTGTAAGATATTAAAAATTTGTCCATCTTCCATTCTATATTCTTTTTAACTAGACTAGAAAGCAAGTTTCCTAGTCTGGTAGTGGTGCTTAGTAGCAATTTCTAAATTTGTAAACCAGTGCACAGATAGATCTATGTGTTTGTGGTAAAGTACACATAAACACACAATTTTTCTCAAACACATTCTGCAATTTAACTTCTGTAATTATGTATCATTTGTGTTACATCTAAAAAGAAAGTTACTTATTTATTGTATCATTCTCCCTCAAGTATTTCCTGTACCCTGCTGATTAAATAAGCTAGCAAATAATGGATAGTTGCACATTCTGACTTAGGAAAGGAGTGAACGTCTTGAAAACTTCCTCAATAGAACAGTATCAGATCTAATACTTAAAGCTTGCAATTTGCATTCACAAATTACACAAAATAATATCACAAAATGTTCAGTGAACAAGATTTTAATAACTTCCCTGTATTTCTTAAGTATAGCAAAGTCTCTTACTTAATATTAATTTTCCATATAATCATAAAATAAATCTAGGTTGCAAACAACCCCTGGAGGTCATCTAGTCTTATCCACTGCTTAAAGCATGTCCAATAACAAAAGGCTGCACACAGCCATGCCCAGTCAAACTTTGCGTATTTCTAGAAACAGAGATTCCAACTCCTGGTCTGGGCAACCCATCCCACTGTCTGTCTACTCTCACAAGAAATTGTTTTTATTTCACTTAATTAGGGTTTTCCAAATTGTAACATGTCCTTTACCTCTAATCCCACCCCTGCCTATCAGTAGGGAGAACAGCCTGGCTCTACCTTCTCTAACACATAGGGCAGTCGAAAACAGCAATAAAATCTGCCTTACTCTTCACTATTTAAGATTATTTTCTCATCCTCCTCTTACACAAACACTTTTCAAGGACATTCTAAACATTTCTTGAGAGGCAATAGGCAAAGTCAAGTAAGTCCATACTTCCTTATTCTAATGCAATGGATAGTCAGTATTACAACAGATTTCCAAGTCTGGGATTAAAAAAATATCCGTAGCACATAAATGAGGATCACAATCTAAAAAATACATTTTTTACCCTCTACATACAGCTTACAAAAAAACAAACAAAACAAAACCAAACCAAAAAACCAAACCAAAACAAACAAACCAAACCAAACCAAAAAAAAACCAAACACACACAAAAAAAACAAAACCACAGATCTACTTTCTACCTGTCAGGCCCTAGAACATAGTAAAGTCAGCTCTTCTTCTATAGCATAGATTGAATACTGGAGCTGAGCCTATGAACATCCTGCCAATTTCTGAGTTGTTACAGTGTATTAGCATCGACAAGACTTATTTTCAGCCGCATGTAACATTTTCAAGAAGATTACAGGTCAATATTTTTTTCTAATAAAGTATTTCATGTGTGATGTTTTGTATGACAACTGACACGCTTAGTTAATAATAAACTGACCTACAAAAGAACAGAAGCACAACAAATATGTCTGTAGTGACAGGACAAAGGTTAATTGTTTCAAACAAATAAGAACACAAATACAGACTAAATATAAGGAAGAATTTTTTTTCATTGAGGGTAGTGAGACAATGGAACAGGTTGCCCAGAGACGTGGCAGATGCCCTGTCTCTGAAAATATTCAAAGCCAGGTTGGATAGGACTCTAAGCAACATGGTCTAGTTGAAGACATCCCTGCTTATGGCAGGTGGGTTGGACTGAAGACCTTTAAAAGGTCTCTTTCAACCCAAACTATTCTATGAGTTCATGAAAACTTTTTCTATTGTAAGAGCTATATACTACTATAACATATACTATACTTTAGTACGATAATACTTAATCAAAAGAGAAAAACTAAGAAGAGAACTGTTCTATGAGGCTAATCACACCTTTATCTCAAATCTCTACTCAATACATGGCAGGGTTTTGATTGCGTTTTATGATGAAATCTACTCAGTAAAGAAAAGCATGTATTTCCACGTTCTTTCTGGCTTGACAGCACTGCTTGCAGCCATGTCGGGATCAATGGCTGCACGCATCTGCAGACTTCAGCTCTCTTGTCACCTTCCAGATCCCAATTCTGTGTAACCTCTAAAAGTGACAAGCAACATATTTGAACTTAACCCTAATATCCTGTTGAAGAGACTCCCATATTGTTAAAATTCCTTTGGCTTTTTACCCCAAGTCCCTTTACACTAAGTCATCTTTAAGTTTTCAACACAGAGAATGAGAGAGGGGATCTTATTTGCTTTGCTTTACTGAAGGAGGAGGAAGAAACAATATTGACCTTTCAATTCGGATGCGTATCTGCATGCAGATTTACTGTCTGAATAGCTTTGGCTGATATTAAGGAATTTATTATCTCAGAGCTAGAGTTCAGTTCCAGATTTTAAAGTAGGTACTGGGGCAAAGTGCTTTTCAATACCCATCCTCCCACTACACCTATCATTAGCCTCACTGCAGCTTTCCTACTTATACAGAAATATTAAGACTACTCCTGGAATATTTACAGACATCTGAAAGTGGACAAGCATTTTTCACAGAGTTCTCACACATAAAAGTCAAATACAGAAGAATTCCACTGTATATCATCGCCATCATCAAGAAACAAATCTTCACTAAAGCGCTGAAGTACTTATATTATAAATAGGCAACACATTTTTGGAAAAAAATATCAATTTTATAATGGTACATTTTATTTTGGTTTTCACTAGAAAGTAGAGACTGTGCCTAAAGCAGCCAGTGAATACTGATTTGCTAAATGATTTAACGGCTTACCATGTACATGCACACAAATGCAAGAAATAGCTCTGATCTACCTGCCTATAAGATATCAAGCCAATTATTTTCCAGAGGTCCACTGAAATCACATAAATCCTGTTTCAGAACTATGTACCAAAGTCCATACACACACACAAATAAGCTTTTCTTTCAAACTGTTTACTTAACTCCACAGTAAAATGTAACAGATTAGACAGTTCTGTTACGAGGTACACAGACACACACACACACGTATGAGCAACATTACTAACATGAATATGTGCCTCTATGTAGATTATGTTATGTTTTATTTTTTTAAATAACCTGCATTTTAGCTTGTAAACATTATATTTAACTAGAAAATACTTTTTCCTGAAATATTGAGGAATATGAAAATGAAGCAAAATAAACAAGTTAAGGCACCCATTTAAGCAACTGCTCACATTAAATTACTAAACACAAACAGAATTGTCGCAAGAAATACACAGACAAAGAAGAAACTCAATATTCAAGTCTACAAGAAGGAAACACTGGACAGAATCCAAAAGCCTATTTTCTTACTTTTTACAAACAAAAACGATTTAGAACAATACAAAACAACTTTAAGAGTTGGATCATTTATTTTTTAATATGTGTGTGTATACATGTAGCACATACTTGCACTGCTGTCACTTGAGTTGCAATAGAATTCTACCAAAAAGCTGTGTGCTATGATCATAACTGGGACAAATCAAAATGCCTTAAAAAGGGTAACAGAATGAAAAAAAAAAAAAACCAAAACGAAGCAAAACAAAAAAACCAACCAACCAACCAAACAAACAAAAAGAGCAAACACAAGAACACACAAAAAAAGACACACTCAAAAACTACCAAACACCTAAACACAGAAAACATTTAAGAGCTTATCAACAGCCTACTTTAAGATGTACACTTGAAAACAATGACTAACAGCTTCATCTGTTAATTCAGGGAACTATCAGCATCTGCATTTTACAGGACCAGAGAAAGAGAAGTTCAAGTTGGCATGAACAACTGAAGACTTTTAATTTCACCCATGCTTCAAGGCACAGTCAATCAGAGCAAGTTGCTCAGAGCGACGTTCAGGTGGGATTTTAATTCTTTAATTCACTATGACAGCTTGCATGAAAGAAACTTTGTCAAAATTTCACATCTAGTCTCTGCAATTTATTCTGCAGCAAAACATTACAGATCAAGCAGCTGACTTATATTTTGAAGTAGAATCAGGTTTAAGAACTTAAACTGATTTACAGTATGCTCACTCTGGGGCATATGTAACCTTTCTCTGAGTTTCACAGACAGAAAACCCACGTGCAACCTCCCTTGAAAAAGTCTTTGAATAAGAAAGAATAATCAGGCTTGTAAGTGTAACATTCTCTTCAGGTACTCTCTTCAGTGTGTGTTCCATTAGACACAACGATGCTACAATATTGATCCATCACTTCTATTTCATTAAATATTTAATAGCTGCTTTCATGCAAAAAATCTGCTTTTAATAACTTTTTTTTATGTTACACTCAGAATATAATTACTTTCTTCAAGTTAGAAAGCTTAAACATTTAAAAATAAACACAGAAACAAGAGATTACATTTTGGAAAGCTTGAATATTTAAAAATAAACACCGATACAAGAGATTACATTTTGGAAAGCTTGAATATTTAAAAATAAACACAGAACCAAGAGATTACATTTTGGTACACATAACTTGAAGTATAAACTAACTTTACCTTCCTTTTTCTTCCCCTGGTTCTGTGCCCTCACTACCTATTCTGCACTTTGAAACATGACTGAAACACAAGTATGACGACTCGTAAGTCCTTTGCCCTTGAACTCAAGCACAGTTCATAGAAAATCCCTTCCACTTAATAGGTGCAAAATATGAGCATGCAGGCACAAGGCTGTATCATACTGCGTGTATCAACAACAGGACCAGTAAAAGCATCAGGCTGAAAGTTTAAGTATAATTTCCGGATGCTTGATTTCATAACTTTCATATTCTAAGGATCAGTCCGATATCTGCAAATCAGATTGGGAGTATTAAGGAATCTGGGTTTTTTCCAGAGCTTGGTAGTGAAATTACCTATGTAACACAGGATGTTAGGGTAAGTAAATACTGCTTTTTTCTGGCCTTAAATTTATCAGTCAAGAATCTTTCCTTCCTTGAACACTCTCTGGGGGTCTACTTGCCATATTTCAGGAACAGTATACAGAATATTGGAGACTATCAAGTTAAAAAAAAGGATTACACTATTAGAAATACTTTACAAAGCAAAATTAGGACAGATGTTCCAAAGTCACCAGTTGCCTATACTCAGTGCAAAGAACTAGGGCCAAAAGTACTACACAGAGTTAGGCATATCTCTGGGTGAAAATATTCAGTTACATTAAACAGGATTTTAAAAAAACAGCAGTATCAATCCTTGTACTCCAAGCAGTCAAACTAACATTGCTAAGGGTGCTACTAACACAGAGCTCACTGTAAAAATCCCTTCATATATCATACCAAGTTCCTGCCATACCAGCCAGTCATATCCTTGCCAAATATATGGATTTTTTTTTTTGTTCAGTTTCAATAGGAAGGGCTGTTTTGCCAAATTTCTTTTACGTCAATATATCATTCAGTACATGGAAGAAGACATCCTGTTTTGCCATCTAAAATCTCCTTACTTTTGGTAGTTTGGTTTTTTTATTCATCAGCTTCTTCTTAACCCTAGGCACTTCAATGGTACCTTCAACATGTCACTGCTGCCTACATCTTCCTAATTTTCAGTACTCATTTTTGGTGTGGTGTTTTTTTTTTCCTTACTTAAAGGCACTTTATAAACAACATGAATGGCACTACATAATTTCAAAAGAAAATATGACTTTATAAACGTGATGCTGCTTATTTACACAGTGTTGTAGGGGCATTATCTTTGCTCATACCATAAAAACCCATACTGAAAACTCCACTGACCTGACTCAGACCTGCTTACTCCTGCTTTACCAGAGAAGGATCAGAATAATTCAACAGTAATACTTTTACAGTTAGACTTGATGATCTTAAGGATCTTTTCCAACCTTTTCCTATGCCTGATTCTAAAAAGTCATTCAACAGTCTTAAATACTCCACAGCAAAACCATCTCCAGTATAAGGAGGCAACTTTAAGCTCTCTTACATACACCACAACCCAGATATAAATCAACATGACAAAATAATACAAGATTTGCAGTCTATTATTTCCACAAAATCCTCCAAGAGCATTTGAGAAAGAAAGGAGAAATTATGGCCACCCATGGCTCAAGCTCATTCAAACTAAAAGGGAGATAGCAAATCAAAAGGGAAAAAAAAATTACTTTTAAAAATAGTATCACTGAACTGACTCTAAAACAAAGCAGTTTTACACTTCACATGCTCAGCTCCTTTCTGCCAGCCAACTTCTCTTCTGTCAATTCAGCTTATCGTAAATCTGAAAGTTTCAAGCATCTTAGGGCTTGGGTGAAATTTCCTTTGAATATTTTGTACAAAATGTGCATGCTTTGACTGACAAAGCCAATTACTCATTCTGTTACTGCATCTGTTTCATACAAGCATACCAGGAAGAAATTAATTCTTTAGGCAACTTATATAATGTATGCCAAGTACCAGTCCTTCCAATCCTCTGCAATAAGCTTCAATGCTCATTGTTCAGGCTGAGTTTCTGACAGTGCACAATGCATCCTAGAAGACTGTTCCTCCAGGTTATTTCTGCTTTGGTTTTCCTTTAATATCTTGTAAAATAAGTAATAGCAACAGAATTTTAAAGGCACTGCTGCTTGCCTTTCCAAAATGCAATATCCACTGTGCGGCCATACCTTACCAGAAAAGAAAAAGATAATCATCATCAGAAACTAGGAAAAGTAAGTACTGAAAAACCAAAGTTTAAAAACTCACTTAGTGAAATCAAGAAATAATCGCATGTCAAGCCCCACTTGTGCCATATTATGAAATTCCTGAAAGATACTGAGATCTCAGTGATAAGGACAAAGCAATGTGCGATAACAGAACAAGTCCTCCTTATCTATACCAGTCACCAGCTGGCAGTTTTGTCAGCAGTTCTTCAAAGAAAAGTGTTGCAGCAGTGATATTCCGTACTTACGGCTCCAGCCCATCTCAATTAACAAAAGATCCCAGAATAGTTTTATTCATACAATGTACAGTGATAAATATGGGAGACTGGAACTACTCAGAATAGGGCTGATAAATCCCAGTTCATTAACGGAGGTGCTGGTTGTGCTTACTGATCTGCAGATCTTCTTTTTAAAACTCAAACAAAAGTAGGAAAACCAGAATGAGTGGAAATGAAGACAATAAAAGGTAAAGGAAAAATCATGAGAGGATTGGGTTTTTTCCTTAGTTTTGTTTCTATTTTTTTGTTGAGGTGAATTTTGGTTTTTAATTGCCATCTTGATTTTTCAGCCAGTAATGCACTGGAAACAAATCATGTGTCCATAGATCACGACTGTTATTATAAATAATAGTTTTAGCAATACATTTCAAAAGTGTTATACCACCGCCTGTTTTTCAGAGTTCTTTTTGGTCACTAGTATTGGCTTTGGAGGTAGATTAAGTAAAAAATTCACTCAGCCTGTATGTTTGCTAGGACTGCCATAAGCTATGAAGAATAAATTTTTCAGTTTCCTTGTGACCCTAACTGTTCCTCCTGTGAAACTGAGCGCAAGTTCCATGAAAAGTACCTCTTTTCTGCTCTCAAAATTCATGGTCACCCACAAGACTCAGAACCCACCGACGTTTCCATTACTTATGGTACGCAGACTTTTCCATTTTCTTTGTCAAAACTATTCTACTGTGTTTGGTTTTAAATTTCAAGTGAATCCACCTGGTATTCATTCCACTAGAGTTCTTGTGCATTTAAGTACTTCCATTTACATATATGTTTCTGTTTTTAAAATGTATGCCAGTGTATGTAGGCAACTCACCCTGCCACACGGAACCGCCTACCCCAGTTTCCATCTCCAACTGCAGCCAAGAGCAGACAGCCACATTCTGTTATTGAAGAGATACAGACTGACAGACAAACAAAGATGGAAGTCTTTAGAGTAAGAAAGCAAAGCAACATCCTCTCATTACCATTCCTTCTCCCTATCGGAGTCCGCAAATATTAAGTGATTTTTTAACGAAAATCTACTTTTTCATACAGTTTATCACTTATTTTCTTTTTAATATTTATTCTAATTCTATACTGTATCTTGAGGGGTGAGCAGAGGGGAAATGACAATGTGCCACACAGAATTATACAGGAACTTAATCACATCTTCTAATCTGTTTCCCATTATTTTCTAATAGTTGCTAACATATGATTTGGCTTTCTTTTTGGTCAGCTGGTTCATATTAGTAATGGTAATATCCTGTAACTCATCACCTGAATTCTGAACGCATACCAACTGGACTACTGACAGAAGAAACACTACTCAAAATTAATTAGAAGTTTCCACTGTTTTGTGGTCTCTCCTTTACTCCACAGAATTATCCCACAAGGTTACAACCAAGTGAAAAGAGAAAGAAAATGCAGAAGAATGCTTAAATATAATTTCAACAGCATTGTATTGTAATCAATGTTATAAACAAAAGTCTTAAGTCTCCACTGTTTTCAGTTCACTGACAAACAGCAACTAAAAACCAAATTAATCAATAGTGATGCAAGAAACACAGCTAACAATGAAAAAGGATAAAGCCTTCAATATTGCAATTTTAACAGGATCCTCAGCAAAGAACCAGGGTACATAGCACCCTTAATACATAAATACCTCAAAAGGATCAATTCTTGAAGCTGTTCAGGCACACGACCCTGCAACATGTTATTCATTACAACAAAAGTTTCTTAGTACAATTTCTGTAACATCAAAGTTTATGTTTAGCAAGAATCTGCCAAGTGCACCAAAAACCAGAAGTCCCCTCCAGTACTCCTGATGTGCAATAACGAGTGTGAACATCTGACAGAACCCATGATGCATGCTGATATATATCTTACTTTTAAAAAAGCCAAACTCATTACAACTTAGTCTTCATGCATACCTTACCCAACACCATAATTTTAAAACTCTGCAAAGAGTTGAGCCAACCATTCTCAAGTCAACAATTTCAAGAGTTCAGCAAGTTTCCATACAGAAATACCATATCTCATAGCGTTTCTTTGATAGTTGGTCTCATTAGGACTCTAAAATGTCTGAGTTATCCATTGTTTCATCTGCTTGCCAAATCAAGTACTGATTTTGAATTAGAGAAAGGATAATAATAATTTTTAAAAGATTAAACTATAATTAAGTTAGTCAAAAAACAAGTTTTACAAATGTATTTAAGTAAATACAGAATTAATAGCTTATGTGCCTCAACTGCAGCTGTTCTGGTTAAAAAGACAGAGAACAGACGAAAAGAAGAAAAAAGGAGGAAAAAAAAGAAAGTAATGCAAACTGAGTGGGACAGAAGACTAAGTACTCAACTCAGTCTACACTGATGAAGTGTGTAATTGTCCTGAAGAGAGGAATACATGTGGGGGAGTACTTCAGCACTAATTCATCATGTAGTGCTTCTAAATTAGAGCAAAATGGGAGTCTGGGAGAAGCAGCTACCTCTGACTCCCACAATTTATGAACAACGTATGATTACAGTAGCAAATCAAAGTTTGAAAAGTGCTCTTACAGATAGAATAAAGATAAATTTTGTGAAGATCTTGTCTCTCACAAGAGACAGGCTTCATAGCAGGGTAGTAGTGAAAGCAAACATGGGAGAAGCGAGAAGGAGGCAGAACTCCAGGAAGACAGAATAAAAGTACTCAAATATACAAGCCGTGCAAATAGGAACAGGCAGCAAGCTGTACTGATTCTGGCTGGGATGGAGCTCATTCCCATATAGCAACATGTACTGCTCCATTCTCCAAGTCCATGTTTAGAAGCTGCAAGTGTCAAGTACACATGTATTGCTATCAGTGCACATTATCAGCCTGCCAATTTAAAACACAGGTAATTATTACATGGTTAAGTATGATACGCATTTTCTTCCAAACAATATTTATGAAGATGGTTTCTTTTGTTCGAACCTAAACCATATGTTTCTTTAAAGTATACACTGCATCTAAATTAAAATACCCATAATCCCAAATCCAGCATACATCTTAAATAAAAAAGGGATCACAAACTAATTTCTTACTGTTTTAAGTCTTTTTTTGATGTTACAGTGATATCACACATAGGTTACCATCTACACAGTCTGTATGGTACACAAGCTCAAAAGAGCTGGGATGAGGAAAAATATGATTCATGAATGAAAAAGCCTTTGTCCTACAATCATTTGTCTCCTCTATAAAGATAGATAAAAGAAGGGAGCAGAATTTTTTGTAAAAAAGACACCACAATCAAACAGGTTTTTTGAAGGTAAAGAATAAAGACACTTAAAATTGAAAGAAAATCCAATGATCTTCAGTCTATAACCACACAGTAACTTCAAAATTGAAAGACCGAAATTCCAAGTAGCTATTTGCAACATTCAATCAGGAAGAAACTGGCACTTCCTGAACTTTTAGCAGTGTAAGGTTCAAGTAAAGAATACTTGATGCTTCCTTTAAAGATTACACACTGGCAAGAGACCCACATAAGCCCTGAAGACCTCAAAGAAGCTTCATAATGTTAAAGGTGATACATTTGCCCCACTCTGCTATCAAAGTAAACAACAAGTAGCAGGTTACCTCAAGGACTGAACTTTGAGATTACCTCACTCCTTTCTATAAATGTAGCATTCTGGATTTAAATATATATGTAACACGCAAACATTTTTTCACTAGATGACAAAATGTATCAGAATATGATTAACCTGAAAGCATCCATATGCTCACTGAAGAGCTCTGGCACGTGCCTACACATTCCATTTTGCCATCACCAACTGCCAAATTATAGCTACATTTTAGATCATTATCTGTAAGACAGCTCCATAGCATCAGCTTCAGTTATGTCCACATTAAACCTAAACAAGATATAAATCCAGAATTCTTGATTATATTCCAAAAATATACTTCACATGCTCATTCTCCAAATTATGTGGGAGTTACTGAAAACTGTGTTTCATAGTTTTGTTTCATTTATATAAAGTCTCTTCATGAGAAAGAAAAAGCAAAGAGTAAAAGTGTAGAATACTAATCTGGCAACTCTGCAGGTGATCTGCATAATCTTAAAATTGTTTCTAGTTNAGCAAAGAGTAAAAGTGTAGAATACTAATTTGGCAACTCTGCAGGTGATCTGCATAATCTTAAAATTGTTTCCTATTTGAAGCCTGTGTATTCCAAAACACAAGGCACCATTAACACTTCTATCCACAATTTTTCTACACTTCACAAACTCACTATTGTACTATATGATCTCTGAGGGCCCATAATATCTACTAAAGTTCTTTCAATGGCCTCAGTATTTTAGATTCCTTTAAAATTAATTTATTAGGTCCTTTAACAGTCACTTTTGTAGCTTATTTTTTCTCCTTCCCCTCTATATTGACTGTTGCCTAAACTTGCAGAAAATTTCATCTTCACTGACTTTAATTTTTTGAAGATCAGTGATCTGTGAAGACAACAAGCAATGCTTAGCTGCTAAAAAATGTGGATCACTGTATAAAATGATTCTATCTCAAATACTTGTGATAAAAGTGTACAATTCACCTTAGAATAAAATGGACCAACCCATGTCAGAACATGTTTCTGGAGATGCTCATTTGTCTTTCTAACTTGAACTGCTGTATGTCTCTCCCATTCTTTGTAGCAGCAATACATCAGTTCATTCTAGTTAAATCTGATGCCAAGAGAAAGTACAGAAGAGCCTACCTTATAAAAAATGCCTAAATATAGCCCACAAACTGTAAATTCAGTCATGACTACCACAATTCAGCTTTTTGCTTAAGATAAATTTCCACACAAAACAAGGTGGCACTCTGAAAACATGTACCACAACATTATTCTTTAGCAAAGGCCAAAGATTAGAGGACAGATTACACGAGAAAGATAGGAAGGTAGGATATGAAGAGCTAAGTATTCAGTTAACAAATTCCCTGGTAAATTGCTGGTTTATCCTTTTTTTTATCTGATAATCTGATGAAGAAACAGCACTGATAAAATTCAAACACCTTCAGAGTTTGTAAGGACTGAAGTACTTCCTAATTTGTAAGCACTGCATTTAACAAACTAAAGCAGCTGTTAAACCGAGGTAAAGAAAACAAAGAACTGCAGAATTGATTGTAGCTTGGTCAGAAATGTTAGAATTGTTTTATTGGTACACAACAAAACCCAAACAAGCAATGTAAGTGACAACTGAGATTTCTTAAGAACATCACTGTTTTCCAAATAGCAGTGATCCCACAGCCTCTCGTAATAGTTAAAAACCCTTTAGCGTAAGAGGAAAAGAAGACTAATGTTTTCTTAAGTTTTCAAAAGTAGGAAAAAGGATCACTGACAGACACAGGTACAAAGCAAGTGCTAGGAAATCCAAAATAACTGATTAAGAAGAAAAAAAAGATAAATATATGGTCAAACTTAAGGAAAGCGCGAGTAACTTTATATTAATTTAAGACCAAAATACAAACCTAAATATGTTTTTCCTTCAGTATGAGATGAAAATGTTTGTTGATTAACTGTTGTAAATTGAAGCCAAAAATATCCAAGATAATTTTTGTTTCTTGTTTAAGTAGAAACCAAATGATTTAGTCACAGCTGGTGAAATCCTTTTGACTCAGAAGTATCTCAAGATCTATTTCAACCAGAAGGCCAAGTCAGCTTATGGTTAAATTCTACGGAAATACAGATTATATATGGTTCATGTAATTCAGTTAATTAGAATGCTGTTCTTAATTGTTAAATATCCATATAGGACAAAGTCTGGAATACAAAATAAAACCATTATCCCACCAGAAGGATAGTAATTTGCCTTCAAAGCTGCAAGTACAGCCATGAATGGCAAAACAGAACACAAAAAAGCGGAGCAGCTACAGTACACTGCAGAAATACATAAAGAAACTGTAGCACCACAGATTTTCAGGGTTTTTTTGTTTGTTTTTTTTTTTTTTTAAGAGGAAGCCTCTTTAACTACATTGATGTTTTTATCTGCTCTTTTGGTTGCTTGTTACTGGCAACTATCAGACATAAGCTGCTGGACTAGAGACATTCAGCTCGACTTGTTTTATTTTCCTTCACATATTTCATAAAAGAAGTTATGACTACGAATGTATGAGACTTCTTTCTTTTTAGGATCATTAGGTTCCTGACCATGTAAAATTTTTTATCTTCTCCCTATTCTTATACCATAAAAAAAGAAAACTATAGACAAAACAAGAGCAAGAAAGAACACAAAAGGCAAGCCAATGGCTAGCTTAACATCTCTACAGCTGTGCATCACTGGCTTGCCTTCTGCAATCAGTATATGCTTCAAACACATTTCATACAAAGCTATAAATATATGAACAAGGCATACATGACAAATTCAAGTCAAATAGGATAGCTACCTTCAAATCAGTATCATATTTTTCATACGCTTTACCTACTCCTTAAAGCTTATTTGATTATGAGAGAAATACTAAAGGAGGGAACTAAAATACAGAAATTTGCACGCAATCTTATCAGAATCTAAATGTTATATGTATCTAATGTTTCACATATGGACTGAACATACTGGTTATAAACAGCCTTATTCTTGTATAACCTAAAGAAAACTTGATCTTATTTCTTCTGTCAACTCTGCTACATTTGTAGAAAATATACCAGAGACATTGATACAGTTACTTCAGACACTATTTTTCAGAAAGATAAAGTCCAAGTAAGTTTTATTAGAAGCCAAGATCATAACTAAGTGACTCCTGAAAAACTCCAGATTTAATTCAAATTCAAATATGGAAGAACTACAAAGCAGACTGCTAATAGCCAACATCACAAAAAGCAACAAGCATCCATGGACTTGTCTATCAATGAAGGCATTGGGGTTTTTTTCCTCTAAAAGATCTTAAGCTTTAAATCCCCACAGTATTTACAATATCAAATAGACCAACTGCTTTATTTTTAGAACAATCCACTTAAAAGACCCTAGAGAAGAGACACAAAAACCTGAATGAGTGTAACTACAAATTTGATTGCATTAACCAGCAAAAGACAATTATGCAGTGGATGCAGACTGTTCTTCCCTCAATAATTACTTCATTAAAGTGCCGTCTATAATTCACTAAGAGCACATTACTAAAACAATAATAATAAAAGAACCTTGAAAGTAAGACAGTTTGTTAAATAAACAAGCAAAACTGCCTTCAAAAATGCAGGATCATACAGTTAAAAATACAACACATTCATAACGGTAGAAGAGTAAGATTAGTTGAAAATATCAGGTTTTTAAAGGAAAAGAAAGCAACCATGCACTCTATATCATTAAGGTTCAAGTTGTCAACAACTCAGCCAGTTTTGAAGCAGTCATACGGAATACAACTATTGAAAAGACATTTTATCTTTACTATGTTCCATCCTTGAACTGCCACCTATCTCATGCAGAGGCAGCAAGAACTTCTATTTGGAACAGCAAAGGCAGAGAAAGAAAAGCCATCTCTGTCAGTTTTTCTGATGCATCTGGAAAACCCCCTGTTACTGTGTAAACACAACATTCTGGGGAATTCATTTGTCTCAATAATTCAGTTGATGAGTCATGAAGCACTTCCTTCAGAGTTGTTCACTATATATCCTGTTTGAGAAACATAAGTAATACACTACTAAATACATCAAGTTCCTATTTTTACAGTTACTTTTAAAAAAACTTTTCCTCTCTACGAGTCATTTGGAGTAGATATCCCTGCATCTATTCAAGAGCATGACCAGGTAGGTCAGGTTTGAGGGAGAAGAGAGGGAAAAGAAATGTTTATTATTAATACAGATAGGAATTCAAATAGGACAGGATTTGGTAGCAATGCCATAAAAACAATTTCTAAATTAATTTGAAAACATGTTTCAATATTCAGTCAGGAAAGAATCTTGTTTACACCATAGGTATGCCTCCTTCAGTTGTATATGCCAGAAACACCATTTGAGTTTTAAATATGAAATTGTACTACAATAGGACTTGATATTTTTTTGTTTAAAATAACCAAATTTATATTAAGGTATTATAAAATTATCTCCCACATTATTACGATGATGTAATGAAAATCAATGCAGACTGTTGTTCCAATTGTAATGCCATCAATTCTTTTCTATAATGCAAGGCTGCCTGCTCCAGGGGAACTTCAAAGCCCTTTCTTAGACATTCTGAAAGAACACTCCCAAAAATTATTTTTTTAAACTTTAAACATCTTATTTTAATAAAAAGTATATATTGAATACTGAGTATTTTCAGGTGCTCATCCACTTTGAAATGAAAAAGGAACAAAATATACATTATTACACATACAGATTTACCAAAATAACAGACAGGATTTTGACTTCTTTTCATTCTAACTGTGTTTTAATTGAAAAGAAAAGCACTAAATGTATCAAATGAGTCTTTTAAGCTGTTTGATCCACCACAGAGATGAGGCACAAGCAAGTATCTGAAGTTTGCCACTTTCCTGCTTTAAAAGAGTTTCTTGTCTTTTTTGTGTTTTCTTGGATTTTTTAACGACTCAGGGACATACCTTCACACGATGACACGTTCGTCTTACCCACGCAATCTTTCAAAAGAAAATCTTTGTGAAATACAACGGACATGGCCAAGATGTTGTGGAAAATATGCCAAAGTGCCACCAATGAAAATGGTCCTTTACTACAACTCGTTAGTAGGTAGTTGTATACAGATGTAGAGGTTCAAACTCTCCCTCTACCAGACATTACAGAAATATAATTATATTACAACATATCATTTCCGAAGCACACACACCGAAAACTTGTCAAATACTTAATTTACTCTGTCAGGATAATTTTCCAACTGTTAAGTCCTCTAATTATAAAATGACCAATTCTATATGAATCAAATCCAAAATTTCTACAAGGTCACATGAATCCCAAAGAACACACTCAACAAACATATTTATAAATGTTTACAAAGAATGACAAAAAAATTTTATGATAAACATACAGTCTATGTTAATTATTGTCTTGCACATGGAGGCTAATAAAACCACAATTTCTGTAAATCAAAGTTACTCAATTTAGAATCTGTCAAAGCATTTCTTTCTATCCTGTAATATCTCATCTAGCTTCACAGCAGTTTGACCCAGGCCATATCGAAATTCTGACAAAATAAAACTAAGCACGGCCAAGAAGCCCAAATTTAAACAGAAACACATCACATTGTAGGCTTGGTATTGATAAACACCAGGAAGAAAATGCACTCACCTACATTCTAAAATCAGCATGAAAACTGAAACCAAATTAAGTCATTGTAACATTCCCTTCCAACAAGATCTGCATTTCATTACATATACTATTCCATCTGACAGACATAATTTTATGTCAAATAGGAAAGATACTCTTCCATGGAAAGTCAAATTAAGATATCTCTATCAGTACACAATGACAGAAGATAATATCAATTTAAGATATTAATTTGGTGACTATAATCAATTCCCTGCTTGTTAAGCAGTTAAAAAGTTTAGAGTAGATGTTTTTATTCATTCTTACTATATTTTAATTTTGTACATAATCCTCCAAAGAAATCCACCCTGTCTCTGTTTCTACTGACCTAAAAATATATATAAATGCTGAGATGGGTCATCTTTCATACCTAAACTGAGAACAAATTCAGTACTTGCTTCAGAAAAAACTTTCCTGCAATTTTGTCTAGTAAAGTGGTTTGCTTTAAAGGGAATGTAAAAAACAAAGTGTATGCAAGCGTAAAAGAAAACTCCTGGAACTACTTTGAGTTACAGAACAGAATTTTATCTTGTTTCAAACACACGGGATGAATGTCAGTGTTTGCAGTGTCAGGGAAATGGACTTCAGAATAGTTAATCCCAAACTTACATGACTAAAAACGTCCTATTGTAAACAAAACAGCCTCTTTGATAGCCTCGTACTGATTAACGCTCTTTCAGATCATGAAAAGAAGAAAAAGACAGAGGATTGTCTGCTTGCACATGCCATCAAAACCCATCCAGCAGTAAGATGTAAAACTATAGCCTGCTGATGTTTTACATCATTCCTACGGAACAGTCACATGCTGTTTCAAATTGGTCTTTCAGGTTATTGTTGCCACACAATGAGCCAAGACAAGACGATCTCCTCAGTGAAAAACAGTATTTTCTTTTAAAAATACTTACCATTAATGTAGAGGGGGAAAAAAAATCAAATTCTATTGACAGGAAGAATTGCAGGTGATTTTCAAGAACATATAGAAGTGGGGAGCACGTACATTTAGTTTGCCCTCTGGTGGCCAATTGCAACGCTGGCTTATGTTTAGACAAGGATGCACTTTGGGATCAGTATCATTAGAAGGCAGTAGGTATGTCACAATTACTTTTACAGTTCTTCATCTAACCCCTCATATATTTATTAGCACACAACTGCAGCTGTTAACTTGGTATTCCTTCTGCAGTTTCCAGCTACATACCTTTGAGTGTCTACCAAACAACTTGTACAGATCCAGTCTTTGGCCAGGTTTAAGATATTTTAAAAATTAACAGAATATAATTTTTTAATCTCCTGGAAAGATAAAGGGTTGCAACTGGAGGGCAGATAGTTTTGAAAGACAGAATAACAAACTGATTTATGCCACTAGAATTCAGTAAATCAGAGGATAAAACAGAACTTTAGACAAAATTACTGGAGTTTCTCAAAAGCACTTGTGCATTTGTCTCATTAGGTAAGCCACAACTACCACTCGAAAGCAAATTGCTACCACTATGCACTTCTAAGTATAGAGAATTTGATTCAGTAGAATCTTTGAGAACATTTCTTGGAAGAGATTGATGAAAAAACTCACAGCAGAACAGAACAAACCTGAAATAATCTGCAGCTACTAAGTTGTCAAATGAGGTAAGAAGCCATTTCAAATTCTGTAGATCAGTTCTGACTGCTGAATAGAAATATCATATTAAAAATTTCACAATTTTCAGTTCTAGACAGACACTTAGTCTGAGAAGCAATATTTAAGAGTACGTAATTCTCTGTGATTCTGAGAAACAGCACATGAAGTTGACCAGTATGCAACAGGAGACCAAGGTACTTTAAAAAATTTCCTTTCCATTTCCTTCTCCTCAATTGCAATGGTCTGAAACAACCATATGCCTCCACCACACATTTCTCATCAAATCCAGGATTAATGTCATCCTTCTTTGCACGCAATTAGCCTGGTAGATTCTATAAGGGGCCTTCATTTGCACAACAAGTTTGAAGTATATGAAAATTTAAAAGGACTCAAGAATTCAAAAGTTTGCTGAAAATACAGGCTTTATTTGCCAATAGCATTGACATTAACGGTTTATTCCAATGAAGATTTCAGGCAATCCTGCAGCCCCATTATTGCAACATCCAACAAAAGTATTCTGATTGCAAACATTCAAAAAGCTGCCAGTTCTGCCTCACACATTAAATAAATGCACAGAGGCAGCTGCCTGAGGATTTGGAAAGACCAAAAGCGAGATGAGAATATATTACCCTCTAGTGACTGTCTACCAGCTAAAGCGAAAATTGCAAATATTTGCTTGGGTATTCTGTGTAATACAGCCAAGTAAAGGGGGAAATTCTATGTGCAAAAAAGCAGGGGAAAAAAAACCAACCAACCCAAAAAAAAATTCCAGTGACTTGGGTAATAAGACATATTATTGTACCTGAGCCAACTACTTAGTTTAAAACAGCCTATAATGATCATGGCCTCAAAACTAAAGTCTTTCTCAATAATTGGTTTTCTAGACTAATTGGAGAACTGTGGATAGAATGATGAAATAATTACCTTCCTTAGTTGAAGTCATTTTAACTGTTCTGGAGATTTGTAACATCATTTCCCTTACATCACTTTTGTCAAATATCTGACTATTTAATTTGTATAGTGAAAGATTTATGAAGGAAAGAACTGATGCAATGCTGATAAAGCCTGTAATATTATTGGCTGCTCTGAAGTGCCTTTGTATCATTTTGAAACGACAGCATTATGCCTTTGTGGCTTCTGCTTTTTTATCTTAAGTAGTTTTGATACTTGAGTACATGGTGGAGTAAATGGAGTATTTTTTTTATAAAAGAACAGATTTGGGAATACACAAGTTACACAAAATCTTGCCTTTCTAGGTGTATCTTTTATACATGCAAAAAGGATTACAAGCTATACACTTGCCAGCGACATAAGCTACTGCAAAAAATTGATGGGGGTGAGAGTGGGGAACATCCCAGAATATCTGCCTGGCTTTTCTTCACACAATTCTGTAATATGAAGATCTAACCAGTTATCAGTGGAAGAGTGATTTTAGTAGTCTTGATCCAAGGTTTCTTCACCAGTCACATTAATTGTAGCATCAAAATATCTTTCTTTTTTTTAATAAGTGACCTTTTGAAACTGTCCATTTCTCTCCTTTCAGAAGAAGTGTGGCATTGTTTTCCATCCATTCCACTGGACTTTGTGATATTTTTCAAAATATAATGTAAAAAAACCACCATTTCCTTCTTGAACAAATACACACTTTACAAGAAAAACATACACACACAGTCAGAAGAAATCCTTTGTTTAGAACTCAGAGTCATCTAGATCTATAATAACCTAGAGTAAGAAACTGGCCACTGACAAAAGATACAAAAGTGAAACTGGAGAACTGGAGTTCATCTTAACAATACTGATTAAGTAAGCTTTCTTTCCAGGATACTGTTAGACAATAGGAGCATTCTACCCAGATAAAAGTATTGCCAGGGCTCTTCAGAACAGAGTTATTGACTTTCAATGGGATTAGAGAATATTAAGGTTCGCTGGAGAAAAGTACATTTCCAGAAGGAAAAATAAGATATCTACCACCAGATGGTCACAGCTCTGTATGACAGAAACTCTGAAAAAAGAGCTTAGGACTTGCCAAAAACTGGAGAGCTCATCTTCAGGCTACCCTTATATAGGAGAAGTCACAAATATAAAGCCTGAGGGTATATTTAATTTGAATAAAAAAGGAGTCAGACTTCAGAATAAAAGACTACTTTGCTATAAAACTACTCTGCCATGTGACATTAGTGGATAAATTGTTCACTGTAAGGACAGCTGTAATCAATTTTAAATTACTGCTATGAAATGGCACTGGACGTTTTAAACAAAATACAATTTCTGACTCCAAAGAAATACCACACTTTTTCTAGTTTCACTGGAGAAAATAGGAAGATGGGACTAAACCTACTTATAACTTCCTCTACACTTATTCAAAACAAGTGAAGCTTCAAGAGCATCAAAAAGCAAATTGGCAAGAGTATCAAAGCTAAATAAACCTCATATAGGCTGAAGCATCAGGATATGTACTTAACACATCCTATTCCAGTCAGATTTTTGAAAAGGCTGCTGAAATCCAAAGAATAGAAGATATCATAGAAGCATAGAATGGTTTGGGATGCAAGAGACCTTAAAGATCATCTGGTTCTAACTCTCCTGCCATGGATGGGGAACCTTTCTGTAGACTAGGTTACTCAAAGCCCTGTCCAGCACGGTGTTCAACACTGCCAGGGATGAAGCATCCACAGCTGCTCTGGGCAGCATTTTCCAGTGTCTCACCATCCTCACAGTAAAGGATTTCTTCTTCAAATCTTATGTAAATCTCTCCTCTTTCACTTTGAAGCCATTCTCCTTTCTCCTATCACTACATGCCCTTGTAAAAACTCCCTCTCCAGCTCTCTTGAAGCCCCCTTTAGGTACTGGAAAGTTTCTCCAAGGTCTCTCAGAGCCTTCTGTCCTCCTAAGCTAAACAACTCCAACTCTCTCAGCTTTTCTTCACAGGAGAGGCACTCCCTGACCATTTTCACTGCCCTTCTCTGGACTTGTTCCCTCTCATCCACGTCCTTCTTATGCTGGGAGCCCCACAGCTGGATGCAGCACTCCAGCTGGGGTATCATGAGAATAGAGTAGAGAAGGAGAATCGCTTTCCTCAGTCTGCTGGCCATGCTTTTTGTGATGCAGCCCAGGATGTGGCTAGCTTTCTGGGCAGAAAGTGCACCTTGATGGGTCACGTTGAGCTTCTCATCCACCAACACATCAAGTCCTCCCCAGGGTGCTCTCAGTCCATCATCCACCCAGCCTGTATTTGTGCTTGGGTCTGCACCAACCCAGATGAAGGACCTTGCACTTGGCCTTGTTGAACTTCATGAGGTTCACACAAACCTATCTCTCAAGCCTGTCCAGGTCCCTCTGGATGCCGCCCCTTCCCTCCAGCATGATGATCACAGCACACAGCTCGGTGTTGTCAGCAAACTTACTGAGGGTGCCTTCAATCCCACTGTCCATGTCAACAACAACATTAAACAGCACCAGTGCCGACACCAACCCCTGAGGAATGCCAATCATCTCTATTTGGATATCAACATGTTAATCACAACCCTTTCAGTGCAGCCATCCAGGTAATTCCTGATCCACTGAGTGATCCACCCACAAAATGCTTATCTCTTCAGTTTAGAGATTACAGTGTCATTTGGGACAGTGTCATATGCTCCTCACAGTTCCCAGAAGATGATATCAGTTCCTCTTACTGTATCCACCAACACTGTAGTCCCATCATGGAAGGCCATGTTGGCTGTCACCAATCACTTGGAGTTTCCAGGAAGAACTTCTCCATGATCTTGCTGGACACTGAGTTAAGACTGACTGACCTGTGGTCTCCAAGGTCTTCCTTATCTCTCTTTTTAAAAATGAGGGTTATGTTTCCCCTTTTCCAGATGGAACTTCAACAGACTGCCACAACTTCTCAAATATGATGGGTAGTGGCTTTGTCACTTCCTTGGGCAGTTCCCACAGGACTCACAGGTGTATTTCATCAGGTCCCATGGACTTGCGCATCCTCAGTTTCCTCAGATGGTCTCAGATCTGTACAGTGGGTGGTTCTTAATTCTTCCAGTCTCTGCCTTTGCATCCTGCAACTCAGGCCAGTGTGACTGGCACACTTGCCAGTGAAGACTGAGGCAAGAAAGTTGTGGAGTACGTAAGCCTTCTCCATATCCTGTGTGACCTGGTTCCCTGCTTCCTTCCTGAGAGAATCCACACTTTTCCCTAGTCTTTCTTCTATCAGTGATAGATTTTCCTGTTGCCCTCGATGTCCCTAGCCAGATTTAAATTTATCAGGACTTCAGCTTTCCTAACCTGATCTCTGACTCTTCAGACAATTTCTGTTTTCCTCCCAGGCTACTTGTTCCTGCATCCACCCTCTGCAGGCTTCCTTTCTGTTTTTGAGTTTACCAAGGAACAACTTGTTCATCCATGCAGGGCTCTCGGTGATTTTGCCCAACCTTTTCTTTTCTGGGATGCATCACTCCTGAGCTTGGAGGATGCGATCCTTGAATATTAACCAGCTATCATGGGGTCCTCTTCCCTCCAGGGCTTTATCCCAAGGTACTCTGCCAATCACATCCCTGAAGAGGGCCAAGTCTGCTCTCCTGAAGTCCAGTGTAGCAAGCTCGCTGTGCATCCTCCTCATTGCCCTAAGGATCTTGGAACTCCACCACTTCATGGTCACTGCAGCCAACACTGCCCTTCAGATTCACATGCCCCATCAGATCCTCCTTGTAGCTGAGAGAACAAGGTTCAGCAGAGCACCGCTCCTCGCTGGCTCTATCACTTGGAGAAGGAAGTTGTCATCAACGCATTCCAGGAACCTCCTGGAATGCTTATGCCCTGCTGTGTTGTCCCTCCAACAGGTACTGGGTTGGTTGAAGTCCTGTGTGGGAACCAAGGTTTGTTAAAATGAGGCCACTCCTATCTGTCCATAGACGGCCTCATTCCCTTGGTCTTCCTGGTCAAGAGACCTGTAGCAGCCCCCCACTACAATGTCACCTGTCCCTGCCCTGCCATTAATCCTGACCCATCAACTCTCAGTCAACTCCTCACCTGTCCCCAAGTGGAGCTCCATGCACTCCAGATGGTCATGGACACAGACAGTGACACCCCTTCCTCATCTCTCCTGCCTGTCTTCCTAAAGCCTGTATCTTTCCATTCCAACACTCCAGTCACAGGAGCCAACAAAAAACATCTCTGTGATGCCAAGTACATCACAGCCCTGCAGGTGTGCACGCCATCTAACTCTTTGTTTAGTTCTATGCTACATGCATTAGGATAGAGGCATTTAAGCTGCGCCCCCATGAAGTTAACTTACTGACTGGAATTCCTTTGTGCTGCCTTTGAGGTCCTCTCCCGTGGCTCTGCATACCCTCTCCAGCCTCTGGCTTCTCCTCTAGCTCTGGTATCAAAGTGTTAAGAGGAGGATGGACTGCAGTTCCCCTTTCCCAGCAACTTCAGTTCAAAAGCTCTCTTCACCAGCTTAGCAAGCCTGTGACCAAAGGTACCCTACCATATGTAAGTTCATCTGAAAGAAACACTAAAGAAATAAAAAGTAAACTCTAAGACTTTCCTGCAGTGTACAGTACCAATTATTCTTTGCTTTTAAACACAAAATCATTGATGATCATATTAATATCTTAATTCCTCTGAACAATACAGAGCACCAATTTTAATTCAAATGAATGCTGAAAAGCATTACTCTGTATTTAAAACAGCACTTAACTCACAGCTGCTCAAAATTTCTTTGCTCACTCTACTCCATTAAGCAAAGCTTCCATTTAATGCACTCAAATTACTTTTTAAAATTATTTTACATTTTACATATAATGCAGTCTACTTTGGATTCTTCTTTCCCAGAATATCTTCCCAAGTATACCCTGTTGCCCAAAATCACTTTAATTTTATAAGCTAAAGAATAAGCGTTCTTATAGTCCATAATAAAAGACTTTTTGACTAGCTAGAAAAATAAATTCACATCACTGAATGTTTGCTAAAGAAATACTCACACACCCCTCTTCTATTTTGGCTGAAGGAGGAAGAATGTTTTTTAGTCAGGATGCTTCAGGTGTTAATAAGCCACCAAAAGCCATCCTTAGCCGGATGCCTCTGCCTTCACTCCCATACCCCCTTCTAACACAAAGTCCCTTACTTACCACTCTACATTCAGAAAACTCATACTTTGAACTCTCATTGCCTCTCAGGCTAACGCTATGCAGGACAAGAAAAAAATATTTGCAGTGAAAGTTGCTTCATATCAGAAAACATGGTGAAATAATCACCACATCTGTTTTTTCCAATGTTTGGGGCATTTTGGGCTAAAATCTCAAGCTTTTATCTTTGCATAGGTAGTTTAAAACACTGTGCAATTCTCTTTTTTTTTTTTGTTTTTACTCAAAAACAAACAGTTGTAGTGCAAAGCCTACAGGTTTCACAATATTTTTTTTTTGTATGTACAGTAGGAACTTAGGAACTTCAGAAATACTATATAATGCATCCCTAGATAACCAGAGTATGACAGCTTGTATACACAAAGCTGTTTTGTTTACTCCACTTCTTGTTTTCAGATTTTTCTCCTTTCTGGCTTTCCTATGCATGGATATATCTGTATATTTTAACTCATATTCATGTTCTTCCCACGTAATTTATGAAGTTAGGGTTTTTTTAAACCCTGGCCTTATCCGTTTTCATTTCAGTTTAAGAATTTACTACCGATCCTTCAATTCATTACTCTGATCAGCAGCTTTCAAAAGTTGTCCCTGAAACTAGGAGTATAAATGGCTGTGGTTAGTTGAGTGACAGAAGAGCAATTCAAAGCTACAGAGCTACACTTCCTTAACAAACTACAGCACACCTGAGAATGTTCTTGCTGTACCTCCCTGGGGAAACCAACACCCACTCTGCAGACTGCAGCACTACCACAAAAGCAGAATTCTTGACAAAATATATATGCCTACGCCTCCTTCAGAGAAAGTACCAGAACACACCGCACAGGAGGCAGGGGAAGGAGTGTTCCAAGACACTCACATCCAGAGTGCATTAACCAGCACTGTCTTCAAGGACTGACCCACAGCACACTTAAGTACTCTAAATATTTCCAAGCATTTCAGGTCATGCCTTTTATCGGTCCTCCACCATACATAAAACACACTGCAATATTTCACATTTAAACAAGGTAATCTGAAGATCAGACACTTCTGTGAAAAAAAATGAGAATCAATTAATTAAAAGTATATGATGTAGCTTCTCTAACATAGGAGTGGTCATAAAAAGGTATTAACTGTTTATAAAGTGTATCAATTAATCAACAATTTTATTGACATGAAAGGATAGAAAGATAAAAAAACCAGAAAAGTTCCTGTAGGTAATAACTCTATTTTATTCTTCAGGAATAACCTTAAACGTGATTGGAAGTAGAAGAATGTTGAAACAAAATAATTAAATTTTTAGTAACTACATAATAGCTATATATGTCAGGGTTAAAGGTTTTAAACTTCTTTTAGCAGTATAATGCTGCACTGTAAAAATAAAATCATCTACACATAAAAGGCCTCTTTTACATGCAGGTTCAATACTTTATTCTTCACATGCTGAATTTACAGAATAACGAAGAACTGTCTTTCCATCCACTTGTACAAAACACCTATAATTTGAGACTAGTTGTACCTAATCTAAAAAGCATTTAAACCAGCTGTTTCATCTGCACAAAGCATCTAGGACAACTAGCCTTCCTGACGGAAAAAGGTGACCACTTTGAAAGGATGATATGTCACACACAAAATCACAACAAAAAAAAACTGTTTAAAGCAGACATCTGTCTCCTCCACTTACTATAAAGTAAGTCTGCAGAGAACATGCTTATGCTAAGCTTCTACACTATGACAGTCAGGCAAGATGAGACCCAGCTTCACCTGAATAACCATTTCACTTCACAGCAGTTATTTGGCCAAGCAAGGAAACCCTCCTTATCACGCAACACACAAACTCAGCAGTGCTTTACCTGGACAACGTACAAGTTTTCTTTGTTTTGCAGAATTTACCCAAAGATAACTCTACTTTTTCAAACGTGGCTATTTTCAGAAGGAATGGGAAGGGGAAAATGCGTTTTGTTGGCACCTTTTTTTCCCTTCCAGATGCAGTATCGTGGCATTTTAAATCTACGTAGCAGTTTTAGGCTGTACCATTAAGCAACTCCACACAACAAGAAACAATAAACTATCACAGTTCATTCAATCTCAATCAGAATTGGCTTTCTGCAAGCTATCAAAAATAATTCATTTACATCTGGGTTTTTTTTCTCAGAAAAAAATGTTGAAAAATCTTTAATGTGGATATTTTTCTAGGCAAAACAATTAATTATCTCCACTCATAACACAGTAATATCTAATTTACATTCTATTCCTAAGGAAAGACAAATTAATGTCTAGCCTCAGGTGCTGGTGAAAATAATATTCATAATTTAGAAGACCTGAAAAAGAGAAATAGCTGAAATGCAAGGATAGAAATTAGGTAAAGAAAATAAGGGGAAAGAAATTCCTGGTTGTTTCAGGAACCACAGTAAGTGTCCCGGCACTGAATACCTTCTTAGTTCAACACAAGCCATGGAAGTCATATCCTAACTTTATTTCTTGCCTAGTAATAGTTTTAACAGAAAAAAGAACACATAAAGATACATATACTATACAAAGAAGATTTCTCAAAATTTTTCCACTATTAGGGTGATATATGTATCTATCCATGAGGAACTGCACAATATCCTGACATCCTTGAGAAGTAGAATTCTTGTTATCAAAACTTTTCTTGACCTGGTTCTTTCCATTTTCTTAGGTTCTAAGGATCTGTATCCCAATGGCAAAGATACAAATTATGAAAGAAGTAGATTTTGTGGAACTTAAAAAAAGGCATGATGGGTTGTAGAAAAGAATAGCTTCTTTTCTTCACTTCCATTTCTTCTACCAAAACTTTTCTGAAACAAAAATTAAAATTGCATCTTGCATTATCACAGGACTCTTTCTTCCACCCCAGCACAAAGAGATGCATGAAGCTTTGAGGTAACTGACCTTCAGATTAAAGCAAAACTCTTCCATGCAGACTACATTCATAACTATGAAGAAAGGCAACAAATTATTGCAGAGCAATAATTATCTACAGTGGAAGTTATCTACAGCAATCCTACCAAGAACTATTCAGCACCGGAAAATTTGACACATGACAATATTTCTGCCAACTGACTGTTGCCATATGTTATCAAGTAAATAACAAAAAAAATTCAGCATGCAAGATATGCGGAGGGAAACAGGAAAGAAATACAAGAGCAGGAAAGACAAATATTGGTCAAATCTTCCTACCTTGGTACAGCAAAAGTAAGTAAAGTATTTACTATTTGCAGCTGTACACAATAACACATTCATCAGACCAAGATACCAGGGTTAGAGATGTACAGGTACAGAGCACAGACCTCGCACACACCACATGATCTGATTTAAGGCAGAGATAGTAACAGCCAGTCAGCAAAAATAACATGGTCATCTAGAGCTTGAAGTCTTTTCATTCCTCTGATGATAACGACAGCAATTTACCCCTGCCTGGACTGTATTCTTAATGATTCGAATGGAGGGAGAAAAACTTACGTATAGTTTTAAAAGGCTCAGAAAAGGAGGAAAAGTGAAGAAACACCTCCTGAGAAAGAAACTCAGGCACTTGGGCAGCACAATTTTCACTCACAGCAGATTTGCCCTTTCAAACAAGTGTAGTATCCATTAAGCTCATTCCCCTCTTAAACAACTCTTCCTTTTAATTACAGCTCAAATTATGTGGAAAAGGGATGACCTTCCAGGAGATAAAAACTTTAGCAGAATTTCTCCCTCTCCAACTGTCACGCTAATCAATGCTGAAAGGCTTAAAAGCCTTACAAAATGTCTTACTAATTCCTCCATTTCCAGACAGTTCACAATGAAAAACAGAAAACAGATCCTAATGTACAGGAACACAGTTAACAAAGTAGAAAGGCTACTGTAATATTAACTAATATCTGCTATTTTAACATAAATTATATCAAGACTATTACATACACACTTGAGGAGTCTTAAGCTTGTCTTAAAATGCTCTCATAAAGTGTCATGGAACAGTAATAACAATATCCAATCTCAATCATGTGCTTTTTCATAACTGTGATCTTTCATTTTGGTACTTTGGGGTCGAGCTCCTAATCTATCCTTACAGGAAAAGGGGAGATGCAATAGCCTTAACCAAATTAAATTACACCTCTAAAAGTATTTGAACACATGTCTATTTTCCCTTAGGCTGCTTTATCTTTGAGAACCTTGAAGAAACACATCAATACGAAGAGGTCACTCCCATTTTGCTGCTCAACAGGCAAACTACTTAAACACTATGTGCATACGTAGCAGAGGATATGAACATCTCAAAAATGCTTTCACTTGGTTTGAAGTTTTCTTCTCTCTCCAATCACTGTCAGACAAGGAAAAACCCATCTCTCTCTTCTATTCTAAAGTTTTCAGTGTGTGTACACTTATTTTCCGCTCTCAGTTTAATCCTTCTCTTTGGTCTTCATTATTTACCTCAGAAGTGAGGTTAACCATGGCCAAAAAAATACCTAACTAAATTTCCCCCAGATTAATGACTCTTTTCTCCTCTCATACCTACTTCAGTTGCTAAAATAAAAAGAGTCAAAGAAAACATGTACTCTGAAAATAAAATATAGTCACTTCTAATCTTTGGGGGAGGGGGGTCTTGAATTAAGTCCCAGCTGAAATAGCAAAATTTCTGTAGCAGTACAGCTGATTTATGAATAGCATTAGTAAACAGAGCCCCTGATCTGCATAGGCTCTTTCTCTGATACTCATAAGCATTCAGAGAGCTCTGAAGCATTACTGAAAGAAAAAACAAAATTTATGAAATGTGTCAAATATGTTCTTAAAAAAAGCCAAAACTTTCTTTTCTTTTTCATTTGAATTAAAATTTAGTTACCAAGACCAAAAAATTAGGACACCAACAACTGAAATATTTTTTCAAGTTTCAGGTTTAACAATGAATAAGCTACATAAATTTGGAACCTTTTCGATAATAGCAGTGATTTTCAGTTGCATCCAAATAATTGCACACCAACAACCTACTTTTACAACATTGCCATTGAAAGTTTTTCGTTTTCAGAATGCAGCAGTAATACATATCCTGCTAGCCACGATACATAAAATTGTTTAGCAGCTGTAGGTCAAAAATAAGCTCAAAGGACTAACTCCTGCCTACAAGCAAGCTGGCTAATGTTCTGCATTAATTTTGCACTTGGAGGTAGTAAAAATGAGGTTTATATTAAGCTACTTCATACAAATGCACTTAAGCACTTTGTCGTAAAACTACACATTTTGTTCAAAGTACCAGACAGATCCATGCAAACCACCTCTGCACACCAAATTCAAATACCAAAATCATTGAAAGTGTGAGCATATATTGCTTTTTTAGGCATTGTTCAGAAACAGGATAAACTTGCTTGCTTAATGCCCTGCATTACTAGAGCTATGCTATTTCTATATGATTATTATTACTTCCATACCCTCACTCGTTACACGCATCTCTTGAGAGCACTTTGCCATGTAGGTGCACCTTTAGTCTCCCCACAGGGAGATACCAGAAGGAACAGCTAAAGCATTTGCTCTCTATACCTACTTATTGTACATTAATCATCATATACATGTATCAGTTGTTGATAGCAATTTTGTAATCAGGACTCAATTCACAAGATTACTCGTACTTCAGGAAAATATTACCTCGTTCTCAAACTCTTCAACATGAAACTCAAAGATATATTTCCATCACTGATGGAAAAAGTGCTCAGTAGAAACTAATACCCATAGGAGTGACAGATGCCCTGAGGACAAATACTTTGTTAAGCAAATAATAGTTTTAGTGAGATCTTCCATTTTCATTTGGAGAGGAAAGTTATTCCAAGGTTCTCTCTTTACTTGCTGTAATTGATACAGTAAGGATAATATGCTGCCGATTTATCACAAACTGATTTAAGTCTTCATAACATTCCCAACTTAAATGAAATATTTCTATATGAGACAAAAAGTTTAATTATACACATGACAAATTTAACAAGTCAGTATTTTTGCAAGAGTCCTTTTAAAACAAAATAATGCAAACTTTAATTTTTGACTGCAAAAGAAAGAAAAAAACCAACAAAACCAAACAAATGAAAAAGCTCTTTATTTTCCTACAAACTTAATTTATGCCACATCATATACAGCAAGGTATCCAATAAAAAGAACCTACACCACCCTTTCCTCAAGCTTAGCTCTGTAATTAGAATTACAGAAGATGTAAAATGAGCATCTGGCCTCATCTTTTTTTTCTTGCAGTCTAAAAAAAAGAGAAGAATATTAATGTCTCAGGCCTACAGTTAACTGTCAAAGGACTTTTATGCCAAAAAAATCCACCATGTGCATACATATGCACACACTAAAAAAAAAAAACACCTCCTTCTCCTGCAAACAGCCACGTATTTGCCCTGCTCTTTTGCGTCTAAATAAATCTAAAACACACAACACTGGCTTTAAAAATCCAGCTATGAAGAAATTACCACAGTGTTGCTATAACTTTTTACATCAGTGAGAATATTCTTCTAGTGCTTGTTGTATACATATCAATATTTTATTTTCCTGTTTTCCCTAGAGAAGCACTCAGCTTCTTTCATTCCATTAGTTATCTAATAAAGCAACACGAAAGTAAACACAAGACACAAAGATATGAACAACATTGTAGTAGACCAATAAAAACAAAAAGAAAAATATACAAAGATGTAAATTATATGAAATTACTCCTTAAAACCAGAAAGAAAATATTAAGTGTATTTATTTTGTCCCTTTAAATAGACTAGGGATGCTAAAGATAAAGAATTATTCACCGAGCAACCAAATCCAAATGCTAACTTAATAACAAGAAAACTTAATTATGTGCAGCAAGTTGCTTTTTCTTTGGTTGCTTAGTCACTTGGGTTTGTTCGGGCTTTTTTAAAATACAAGACAAGAATCACAAATATCTCTAGACATAATCAATCACCAAAATCCATCAAGAAATATGATGCCTATTGTGAAACCACACTGCAGTATCACACTTTCGTTCCAAATCAGTGACATGGGGCAGCAAGGTACTGACAGAAACTACCAAGAAATGCACTGACCACAAATAAATTTTAGCATAGCGAAACAACTGCAAGAATTGGAAGTGCCTAACAGCACTAATACATAGCAATACACCACACACTCAGTTTTCATTTAGAAGTTTTCATCAGGTATTATACAGGGTTTTTTTCAATAGTATGAAAGAGTACATCATTTTGGTTCTCAGATCAGAGTTCTACCTTGAATTCACTACAACCCATGAGAACCTTTTACATATACCAGTATAAATTTTCACAATTACCAGTACTTCCAGTGATGGGTGTTTTTTTCCCCTAAATAGTGCTGTATAACAGTTAATACAACAAGTCCATGAGCGCGCAACTAACTTTCCATACCAAGCTTCTCAAATAAATGTAACTTCACTTTCTACAAAAAAAAGTCCTAATGAAGATAAATTCACTGTTTACAATTTCAAACATCTCAGTGAAAATCATCAGATCTGCTGAAAATAATTAATTTTACATCAAAAAGTCCACATTTTATAAGAAAACCATATAGAAATCCCACTGGATAAGGCTATTTCTTATCTAGAAACTGATTGCTTTCTACGTGTGTTCAATTTAAAAGCTATTTTCATCTTCTGCTGAATTCATCAATAGCCCTACAGAACCTGAAACAATTTCTTATCAACACAAAACTTTCCCAAGATACTCAAAAAACATACAAATCTATTTCAGAATAGTGTCTTCTGAGTAGCAGCTCTAGCTGAATGCAAGCACATAAACCATGGGAGCTGGCTGCTAAAAGACACCTGGCCCATAGTTCATGAAATTCAAGTTACATTTCATATAGAAAGTGCTCCCCTAGGATATAAAAAATTGAGGTCATGCTCTTGATTTCTGCTGTTCTTGATTAGTTATTGCTTATTCTTCAGCAAGTTATTGTGAAAGATCTACAACAAAAACACATCTGCAGAAGAACAAGCAAGTTTACAAATAAGGCAAGTTTCTACAATTCATGTACTGTAAGCCAGGGTTCAAAATAAACAATTTGTGTGTTACAGAAATGCTTAACTTTAAAAGAGCTACATCACAGGAAGGCATGAGTGGCTCGTGTCCAGGCATAAAGGAAATACAGAATTTTCAGACACAGAGGAGTACACTAAATAGATGAGATACATAGCTGAAGCTGCAGAAACTGAGTGACATCTTAAATTCAAACGCAATCCTACTTTAAGCTTTACTGTTTAACATAAAATTTTGAAACATGTCCAAACAAGATAAACTACATTAACTACTGAAAATATTTCTTGATGTATATTCCTCTTGAATAAATTTTAGAATATTGAAAAGGATAGTGTTTGCTCAGGATAGTTATACCTGCAAATAACTATCTAGAAATTAATCTACATGTTTTTACGTACCTGATCTCATATTTACCGGCACCAACACTATTTGCTCAGCAGATCCCTCCACAAATTCTGTGCTTTGGATACTTATACTGCATTAGTAATGAGAAACTTAATTTAAAAGAAGGTTGCAAGTTTCAGTGGTCAAAAAACCCCAGTGGTTTTAACGTTTTCTTAAAAAGAACCAAACAATTCCAGACACTATAGTAGTTTGACAGTTTATCATATTTCCTTTTTTTTTCTGCTTGAAATATGAATTAGGCTGTCAAAGTAACTGGTGCTACAATTAATCTTTCCAAAGGAGCAGAGCTTAACTTTCTGAAACATCAAAGTAGTATTGTCTTATCAAACCCAGCAATAAGGCATTACCTATGCCAAAAGCAAACAATTCAACCATTTCATCTATTAAAAAACAACCCCACACTATTGGAATGAACAGCAAAAAAAGAAACTGGCCAGATAGTAATGATCTTAACACAAATTAATAATCTCACTTAATGGAATCACAAGTGATTTCACAGGAAGCCTGCTCACAGGCTTACATTAGCCACAAGCCTAAACTCTTCACTGGACAGAACACAGAGCACTCAAGATGTGAGAAATTAAAATTCAGTATGCAGAAATCAGTCCCAGTAGTGATTCACTAGGATGACTACACTGTCAGTTTGGTTCCATTTAGAAATCCAGTGTCAGAACCCCTCTAAAACTGATACCAACCTATCAAAGTATTGGTCAGTGGTACTGGGCTAAAATTGAATCTTTATAGTTAAATGCTACATTAACAAATCATTATACCCGACCATTTCATCACTGATATTTCAGGATGCACTAAATATGTTCAAGCATCAATGATTCTAGCGAAAATTAAGACTTGGCACTCAGTCTTATTTTCATCACGTTATTAAGCGAATTAAGGAAACAAGCAAGCTATTTTTAGTGCAGGAACATACAGACTCCTAGAAACTAACTAGGAATCTGATCTAGTAAAAGAATCAGATAAATTCCACTTCTCCAAATAAACACATATAGTAGGCTGCCTATATAGGGTAACTAGACATCCATGAGGTAGGAACTCTGGGTACTCAAATGCCTTTGGATGAATATTTTCTCACAAATTGTGCTGTTCTGTCCTCAGAAGAAATCATGAAACAATACTCATGTGAGCATAAACCAGTGATTTTTCTTTAGAAACCCTCTAAATTGTCCTTAAGCTTTCTCCCCAGAATGCTGATTGAATTGCTATGTGCAAGAAACTAAATAGAGAGAAAACAACATAAATTGAGCAATGACAATTAACTAGGTTAGAAATAGTAAACAAAAGGACAATATGGAATAATTATTTCATATTTGTGTTATTTTTTTAACTTTAAAGCAAAGGTTATTGGGGTGGTGGAATATGATTTCGTATTTAGCGAAATGCTTAAGTATTCTGCTGTTTCATAAGACTTCACACATTTTGCTCAAACTTTTCTCAGAAAGCTAATACATTGCGTTTGAAGAAGATTTCATGATTCTTTCCTGTCCTACAAATCTGCTTGGCAGCCAGTCATTACAAATACCTGTTCCTAGCACCTCAAGCCAAAAATCACTCAGAACAGCAATATATGGCTAAATAACAGTATCAAGTCCTTAACTAAGCTGTTGGAGTGAAGCCCTTAACCTCCTTTTAATCCCCTATAACTCGATTATTTCTTAAACCTTTTTCCCAGTGAACAATCTACACTTTTTACAGGATATTTTCTGTGCCAAACTGCCCTGGTTTATAATAAAAACTAGGTATTTAATTCCTTCTAACTGAAAAAAAAAGCCAAAAACCCTCCACCAAATGACAAAAATACAAAAGTACTTGTATTTTGAAAAGCAGAAGGCATTATCTAAGAGTCACAGTCAAATTCCACAGAATACACACAGATATAAAACAGATTCTTGTGTTAGATATTTAACTTAAGCAAGCACACCATTCACTCAAATCCGTCTTTAAGAAACTTAAACTTGCAGGAGGAAAGCAGGAAGACTTCCAGATTCATACAGTCTACTTGTCAGAAAGGATAAAAACAGAACGAGAAAAATATTTCCAAATGCATGACCTACATGATAAGATCTGGAATTCTGATCTGAACTGATACTCAAGTTTTTTAGATAAGATGTTCTCTTTCTGATACAATGTGACCATACTGCCCAGCTTTCCACTAATCTAGGTTCATGGAGGGCAGGGAGTTCACATGTTCACTAACTCTACCCTCCAAGGTTGGCTGGTGCTGTTGACCTTCAGTTTCAGAGTCTATAGTCTCATGCATTTACCTGTTTTAAACAGGAGTGATCTTCATGATTTAGATCCAGGTTGAAAAAGGAAGACGTTCTTTCTTCACCCATTTTTCCAGTTCTCTTATACCAAATACATAAAAATAAACTGGTGTAGAAAAGGCCTAAAATCACTGGTTCTTGCCTAGAGACTCCAAGCAACACTAACAATTGAGATGTTTATGGGATTGACCAGGGACTTGAACCTGGTGTAAAGGTTGAACAGAAAGGGACATTTATCACCGTGACCAGTGTCAAAGAAATCTTCATACAGAGAAACTACATGCTGCAAATTCCTACAGTTGATATAACAGCAATAAAATTTTGACTTTCATTTCATCCTATCCTCATTTCTAATTTTCTGGTGAACATCATAACAGGAAAGTGACGTAAAATATTTTTATTTTAGGGAAAACATTTAAACATGAACAATCCATTGTGTTGCCTAATCAAGGAGGGAAATAACAAACAGCTTAGAGGATTTCTGAATAAGGATGAGCAAAAAATACAAGTGTTAGAAACATCAAATGATCCAGTAACCTTTTAAGAAAATAAATCTGAGACAGGTATAACGGAGATTAGCTCAGTTTGTTGGAGCACAGTGCTAATGATGCCAAGGATGTGGGTTCAATCCCTGTATGGGCCATTCACTTAAGAGCTGGACTCAATGATCCTTCTGGGTCCCTTCCAAGTCAGATTATTCTGTGATTCTGTGAACTTCACTTAAGACGAGCGAAGTAAGTGGGATATGCCATAATATGAACAGAGATTAAATATAGACTTCAAAAAATTTAGTTGTAATCATGCAACGGTATACCTTACCTAAACTAGGTTTTGACTTGTTCTGCCTACAGATTTGTACCTTACTTGGGACATCTAAGAACCAACGACACCAGATGATCAATCTACTCTAGCACCAGCTGAAAGAAACAAGTACTGTGTAAATCCATTCCAGTACTTGCCTTGCCATCAACCCCATGATGTCCCACAGAATTAAGCCACGCAACAGATGCTTTCATACCTCTGACAAAATAGGTTACTCAGCTTTAGTTTTTAACAGTGTTATTATCTATATAAATGGCCTTTCTGATACAGGATGAAAATCTTGCCTCACAAATTTTGTCTTTCTATGCACTGTGCAGCATTTTTAATGCTTGTCTGATTTTATTTTTTCTACTTCAAAGTTGTCACCCCCCAATTTACTTGACTTTCTGCACTGTTTTGCACAGTACAACATGTGATTCAGCAAAAGGGGAAAGCAGAGGGATCATACAATATGCAATTCATTATAGGAGCCTGGCATGTAAAGGTAGCACAGAGGCACCTACCTACAACTCCATGAAGCAACGCAGCAAATGAATCAGACACAGACTTTAAATACACAAACAGAAATCCTTGAAGACGAATAAGCCAAAATAAAATACTTTGATTCAGGTCAGTGAAACGGAAAGATTGTTTTCTACCTGCATCTCACAAATGGCTGAAGAAGAGAGGCAGGGTGGAAGTGCAGCAGAATAAAAAACAAGTAACAACTTATTCAGGAAAATAATTCATTGAAAAGGAAAATAAAACCCCCAGCCAAATATAGTAACTTCACAAAATAAAGAAACAATGTTTTCATTGTACTCCATAAGCAGCAACAAACTTGGAATTCTCTTATACCTAATAAAGCAAAAAGAAAAAAAAAAAGGAAAAAAAAAACCCTACACAATAATCTTAGTAC
The DNA here is from genome assembly GCA_013397755.1 of Cnemophilus loriae. Taxonomy (NCBI): domain Eukaryota; kingdom Metazoa; phylum Chordata; class Aves; order Passeriformes; family Corvidae; genus Cnemophilus; species Cnemophilus loriae. The sequence goes on along the minus strand of VZTF01006539.1, from coordinate 907,100 downwards.
TTACACTACTTTAGACCACTAGAGAGGATTTTTTAATGAAAAGAAGTTACTGGATGGATGACTTAGTTTGTTCTCCAGTTCAAGTCTGATTTTTTTTCCATTTTTCAAAGATGCAAAATCTATCCAGAAGTTTTATAGACTTAATGGTCAAATAATTATTTAAAAGAAGCAGACTGGCATAATTCCACCTCTTGCAAACATCAGTGAACATATCCTCAGTGACCTCGATTAGACAAGACTCTCTGCAAACAAGGTTCAGATCCAGTCTAATACAACATCTTCCCAGAGAAATGCATAGCAAAGATGTGATAAAATGGGGAAAAGAAAACAACCCTAAATCTTCAAGCAGAAATGTTCCACTTCCTGCAAAACTCTTTAAAAATACATTATTTGAACGACTTCCTTTAACAATTCAGACATTATAGGGTTAGCTGACTACACATCACTGATGCTTTACAAACTTGAAATTACAATTAATTCAGCATTATGAAGATTATTTTCTTTTTTCCCTTCATTTTCCTTCAATCAACCACTTCTCTTGATAAACACAAGACATAAAATAATACATCACAATGTCTTTTGTTTCATCTCTATGCTTGATTACTCTTGGCAGGTTTTTTGGTCTAACAAGCAAGCTGTTTGGCTACAGTTACCTAAGTTAAAACAACTGAAAAACTCCTTTGTCAAATCTGAAAATACATCTACTTCATTTTCAAGCGTAAATTTATTGTATTGCAGTATAAATGAATGATGCACATTGACATATTTTAACTCAGTTGTATAAATACTGTGAAAAATTTTACAGCTACAGAAATTTAAGATTTAACTAGTACTTTTTTTCAGTAATAAAAATATCTTTCTGATATAACTAAGGAAGAGTAGGATCTGTGTATGTGGGAATAAAGCATGTTTAAATTACTAATCTTTATCTGTATTAGGATAAAAAGCATAGATATCTGTAGAAAAAGCAGCACTGTACAGATATTACTAAACAGATGAAATCTTTATTATTAATAATGTTTGACAGCAACTTGCAATATTTTAGGGAAAAAATTTCCTAACATTCATGCTGTTGAATAGTCCAACTACACTCAAACTGGGCTGGAAAGCCACAGTTCAACTGTAAAAAAATTCAAGATCTCCTTACTTTCCAGCTAAAGGAATAGCTGTTTGACAAAAAAGATCCTTTTAAAACCTAAACTACGTAAGATACCATCACATTTTACAACCAGATAAGCACTGCTAGAATCAAACATCAGCTTTGCTTCACAGAATAACTTCTCACATTTTCTTGAAGTATTATTTTTGTAACTTCTCCCACCTTTCTTGGAGAAGCTGGAGTTCAAACAAACATTTTCTTGACAATCTCTACATGTTTGTAGCAATACTTGCCTTGTTCTTATGTGATATTTATAGGCATGTAAAAAAAGATGTAGTTCTTCCAGTCAGTGAACTGAAACTATTGCAGATAACTGCCTCACAAATCTGAGATATGAATTCAGAATCATTATTTTATTCTGCACACCATAAACATTTTTAAACCCATGTTACTTTCAGTATATATACAAAAATGATCAGCAATCAATGGGATATCAAAGGGTAAGATAAAACTGCAGACATGGTGAGGTTGGACCTATCAAATACCTCTAATATTCTGTGAGGTATTTTGCTCCTCAGAATGAGGGATAGACAGCATAAAATCACTTTACATTTTTATTCACCAGTTAGCATAAGCATGTGTGTGTGTGTGTCCTCACACACACAAGTCATCATTCATTTATTATTTAAAAAACAAACAAAGAAACAAACCCACACAACAGCTCAACTTTTCCATGTGCTGGACATCAAATACTCTACAACACTAGTACTTTAGAACCTTCTGAGGGAAAAATGTTATTGTCTTTCGACGATGTTATGTTACTCAAAAATGTCTTCTATTTACAGAAGCTGTGCTACAGTCCAAATCTACAAAACTTGGAGGAAAAAGGTGATAGTTTCATAAGCCCTAAGAAACTATCATTTTTACACAGGAATGAAGAAAGGAAAGAGAGGAATTGTAAACATTCAGCATATGTAAAAGGCATTCAAAGACAGAAGTGTATGGTAGCTTTTGTCCAAAACAGTTCTACCACTGTGTAGAACCCAGTTTATAAATCCACATTCAGTCCTGGTGAAGAACACTGAAATGTTTTGAGGTTTTATATGTCTATATTATTCACTCTGCAGTACAAGTCTACATAGTTAATTCTACTTCTGCATATCCCTCCTTCTCCATCTTTATGAGACTACACCCGCAGATCTCAGAGAGAAATCTCATGATTCATAATCACGTTACACTTAACTTGGCTAAGACGTTACTTGCAGTAACTACATGGCAGTAACTATATCCCTGCATGCTTTGACAGCGTATTTTCTTTTGAGGAGCCCATGAATATCAGTGGCTATTACAGGTGGAACTAACTGCCTCTTTTAACTGGGTCTTTTTCTTAATAGTATAAAGAAATTCTGTCCACTCATGAACCAAGTACCAGAGTTCATCAAAACAAGACCTTGTAACTTCCTACCAAGAATTCCTGAGTAAAGTTAGATATATAAACCCATAAAAATAAGCACCTGTACGAAAAACTGAACAGTTTAACAGTTCAGGAGAGAAATGCTGGATTTAATAAGATTTAGAAAAATAGTTATGCACTTAAGTGTGCTTTAATCCAGTTCACATATGAAATATTGTGCACTATCTGCAGTAGAGTGAGCAATCTGACAGGCCTTTGCTTGCTTTGGAAAGTAGGAGCTCTTCGCATTCATGTTTTTTATTCCCAGATGTTGGAAACAAGACTGCCTACCTATTTCTTAATATGCTTAAAGACTTGAACACCAGATTAAGACAATGAATATGTATCTTGGTGATTATCTTAATGAAAATCCTAAAGCCACATCTCTATCCTCCTCGAGATTTGAATTGGCTTGCATTCCAACATCAATTGTGATTTTTCACATAAAAGCAATTGGCTTTTATTGACAATGCACACAAGAAAATTCTATGAAGATGGTAGAACACAAATCCTTTTAAACAGCAAATTAGCATAAGAAAAATCAAGCACTCATTCCAGTCATTTCGTATTTCGGTCAGTGAAGGAAATGCTTCCAGGCCAGACCAATATGAATTTAAATGGTATTCTTCCTTATTCTTCTGCAAAACAGCATAAATCTGTTGCCTAGATCATCTGGGAATATTGCAGCTAATTAATTCCCTCACAGTGCAGGCCTTCGAGAGCAAACCTTTATCTGTGCCAGTAGCACACAAAGAGTCACAAAACCTGAAATGCTTTCGCCAAAGTAGAATTTTTGGGTGTAATATAATCTGTCAGGATAAAAGCAAATAAACCACTATACACAGGCAAGCACATTGTCAAATCCAATGGTCTACTGAGGCCCTAAACTTCATGAATACAAAGAGTTCTCAGAGCTTGACATGGACTTTCTAAATCTGACCAAAGTGGTTAACTTACTCTGTTGCAAAAGGCTGGAAGGGCACTTTCTACAATGGATTCTTGTCATTGCTGCTTTACCTACAAATCAATTGTTCTCACTTCTAAGAATCACTGTTAGGGTTTTCTCCTGAAGTGATGTTCCAGTCACCAACACAAGCCCTGCCAAATCCTCAAACATATATGCATTATTAAATATAGATCCCTGCACTTTTCATATTAATAACTCCCCTCCGTTTTAATGAATAGTTGGTAAAACACAGATCATTTTTTACATGCGGTAGCACATAACAAGGGGTAAGTTCTGTACTTCTCATTGCTATGCTACAAAGATTTAACAACTGGAATTCATTTCATCATCAAGTGCAAGGTCAAAAATGTCAAAGGAGTTTGTTTTCTGCTGCGTGTAGGCCCCAGTGTAAGTGCACTACATACAATTGTTTGATGACTTGCAGACTTTTTTAGAGAGATACTGAACAAGCTGCAAACCGACAGTCTCTTCTGAGTCAATGATTATGTATCACATGAGAAAATAAAAAATTAGTTCATAAGAATTTTCTGCAGCTAAATGTCAAGCACTGGATAGTCTGTAATAACAATATGTTAAGAGAATACTTTCTGGAAGTGGTAACATACCAAAAAGTTTGAATAGTTTAAACCTTTTAAACCCATTCCCTTATTATGTTCTGCTAAAGCAGCCACTTGCAAAGATAGTAACAGAGCAGTGAAATCACATCCTCACTGTAATGTGAAAGCATTGTCATGGGTTATAATTTCATTCCAGCTCTCTTTGTGTCCTGTCCAAGGTTGCTACCTTACACTGCACCATCTTTTTTAGGTACATCCTTAATTCCTACATAATTTTCCCTACTGTAGCCTGTCCATGTGAAATAGGAAAGTGAAAAATCATTAAAAAAAAAAAACCTAACAAATAACTAAAGATTGTTCAAATTAGGTAAGAATGCCCAGCGAAGCTCTGAACACTGATATTACTAGCCACTAACTTTTCTCTTTCAGAAACTAAATTTCAAGAAATGCAAAAATTACAATAACTCTTAGTATGATCCATTATGCTAGCATTTACTAGCATTGCCTCCATAATATTTGTTTCTAAAGCAAGCAGGCAAGATTTTTAGCATTAAGCATAGTGGGACTGACAGATGCAGAAAAAGAAATTCTCTGTGGTTACTAAGACATTAAAATATGTCAAGACGAATAGGATAATAACAAAACAATAACCAAAAGGAGAAACACCATTCCGAAATCAGAATCAAAAATTTTAAAAAGGTCTACACTAGAAAAATTAACATAAAGCAAAACTACAGCTGTATTGCTAAAGTACTTTTTCAATACTGATAGAAAAGTGACAGAAATACCTTGGTTAGAATAAAAGTTTCCTTATGCTTGAATACTTGGGAGTTGCTCTAAAGCTAGGTTCCAAAAAAGTAAGCAGCTGCTGAATGATTTTCTTATTTCATTCAGCATGTCTTGCAGAGAAGGGAGGGGACACAGGGACAACACAGACACAGCAGGAGTCATGACAACATGGACAGGACACAGAGAAAACACATGACTGCTTCAACTCAGTGGAAGGAGTCACACTCAGAAACTGGCCAACACTTGCAAAAATATTAATCCAAGCTATTATTTCTCTCTTCTGCAGATAGTTACGTCAAATGCTTCCATGATTATGAATTAACAGAAACAGAGGAGATAGGAAGAAAGGATTAATGGTGTCAGTCTAAAAATATTCTAATACTGCTCAATCCACTGTTTTCTACATTCTGCTACCCCTTACAAAACCTGTTAGACATCTTTCCTTTCTGACTGTAAAGCCAAGATAGCCTATGCAGTTTCTGTTACAGTTACCATCTATTTGTGTATTACAAAGCTATTTATACCACTCTATAATAAGCACAGATGGCCAGAGTCAATCCCAATAAGATTTAATGGAAAGACAAGAGAAGACTGGGTATCCATAGCCACTAAATAACCTACAGCATATAAAATAAAGATTATTCTTCAGAGAAAGGAGATAAAGATAAGATGAAACAATGTTATCAGCTTTACTTAAGATTATGAGGGCAATCTAAGGAAAAGCACATTACCATTTACTTAACTTCTAAACGTTAGCTATATAAAGAGCTTCCAAGTTAATGCCCTCCAAGAGACATTTAAGAGTTCAATGTTAACAACAGTTTGAGATTAGTAGACTCAGCCTTTTCAGACAAAAAAATATTTGGCACTAGAAACAGGCAGCAAAAACACCATAGAAAAAGTAATCACGTAAAAGAAAAATGGAATCCATACTTGAGAATGGCTTAAAAGCACACATAAAAATCAGAAACCTTTGTCTATAATACAGAAGAAACGAAAAATTAAGATTTCGGTTACGCTTTCCCATTATAATTTGTTACATTCAATTTAGAAGTTATGAACAATTCAATAGCTTCTTAAATTTCCTTAATTAATTAAAATTAATGCAGATTCCTAACACTTTCCCATATTTTACAGTTTAAAAAGAGTGGTCACATCCTTATTAGGTTCATTTCAAAGGCAGTAATTACAGGTGAAGGTACAAAATACTTATTCTTTCTGTCAGACCTCCTAGGCTTCAAAATTTTTCCTCCTTCAGCATATTAATAAAACTCAGATCATACAAAGTAAGTAATGGAAAAAAAACCGATTGATACTACTATACAAGTGCCAGTAAGTTTCAGCTAACAGTCTGGTACATAGAAAAGATTCAAAGCCCTATTTGCAAAAGTAGCTTTACATTATTACTGTTTTTTGGTTTAACTTATGCCTAAGGCACCATAAGGAAAAAGAAGCTAATCTTTCATGTTTTGCGAATCCATTTTTTCCTGCTGTCATGATCATGACATATGTATGTTGTAAAAGAGCTGCCGTACCCAGTAAGAGGTCTTTTACCCTGAACCATGAAAATACTGGAGAAATAAGACCATCAAACATTTTTTCACAGCTAATGAGTTAGAGAAAAGACAACGAGTGCTGCACTATCCAATCCTAAATATCGACTTCCTCTAAAGTACATTTAGGATCCTCCATAAACCAGGAAGGCTTCTTGTCCATTGCAAAAAAACTTGTTGAACAGAAGTCCTCCTCCTCTTCAAGTAAAGTTACTGGTACTCCCCTCTGGCAGCATGAAAACCTTCCAAATATTTACATGGTAATCCCACAACAAAGTGCAAAGAACTTGTGATGAATCCCTTTTAAAAGGGCCTTTGGCTTGCTGAGTTGTACAAAGATGTAGTTGTGATCCACAGTTGGACAGGGATGTTCTGCTCACAACAGTAATGCACAGCTGGTGTGGAGCTTAATTGAGGGGCAGTGTTTGTTTCTGAGAAGCCTTAAACCTCCAAAATGGACAAGGGACTAACGAATGCTGGCTATTACTGAACTGGTATGGTGACCTAGTATTTGATATGTTCCAAACACAGAGGTTTAGTTTTCACTAACGTTGAAAAAGCATACTCTTTAAATACTTCCAAGTACTCCTCTGGGAAGCCAACATGAGCTGCCCACACTTGCCATATCTCATAGAAGGCAATACATTTGATGGTCAATGTGAGAACAGCCCAAAGCTAAGCAGAGTAAAAAGGAGTACTACCAGTGCAAACTGCCTCTTCGTAGCTGATTGGTTTCATGGTCTGTTCAATTGTCTTCTACCTTCTTTACCTTTGATAACTGCACTAACATGGTGGGATGACAATTAATACTGCAGTATGATGCAGCTAGTTACAATGATCAACTGACCCTGTTATTTCATAGCAATACTATGACACAGTTGAGTTGTGGAATTCATCTATCAACTTAAATTTGAAAATAATCACCCAAATCATGACCTCTGAAAAGAAGAAGTATAAATGACTAACAAGCAAGTTAGAACCCAAAAATCTCTCTTCCAGCAGCAAGTAAAATTTACCATATAGTCTTTTTAATGAACACAAATGCACAAGACACTGTTTACAAATATCAATTACTAAAATGAGTTACTCTATAGAATGTTGCTTCACTGTATTTTAAAGAAATAAAAATTTAAAATTTCTGAAAAGAAAGTCTGAAAGACTTTCAGATAGTGATACAACAGACAGCTATGGTTGTATAAAATTTTGTCCAGCTAACTGTAAAAATTATATAGAAAGACAAAGTGATTTTAAATTATAAAGCCATTGTGTTTTGCTCTAGGATTAAAAACACCACCACTATTTGGAAAGCAATCAGAAAGAGAAAAGTAATTCCTATATTTTATTTTTCTCCACAGATTTACAGCATTATGAGTAATGAAGGTTTGCTAGATAAGATTTAGGATGTTCAAAATAGGAGAGTATAAATGTAATGCCATTTCTCGATCACATTTTTCAAAAAGAATAATCTTTATTTCAGACAAACTGCAATGTGTATATATGTATTTATCAAATATCTAGTGCAATCATAATAGATAAAATTACCATTACCACAAAGCATTCAACCAAAATATGAATGAAGAAGATACCCCTAACAGCATTTACTGAAAAGCCTCAGTTCCCAAGCCTGAAATAAACAGAGGATACCTTCCCATGGGCTAGAACCTCCCAGCATCGTGACACCACTGGCTGCTGAAGCAGCCTAACCAGGCAGCTTGGACAACCTTAATAAACACATCAACTCTGAGACCTATTTTAGTGACAGACGTGAATAGTTGCAGCTACTGGATTGCAGCAGCACTAAGACGGGGTTGAAAACTCTTCCTCCCCAGCACTTCAGGCAAAAAGTAAAAGTACCTTGTATAGAACCCAAAATGTTTGACTTGCACATACAGCTTAACGGAGTTTGCATGTACAACTTAAAGGATATTTGCCATATCCCATCTCCCCCCATCTCTAGGATGACAAGTCTCCTATTTAAGACCATTCTCAATTTTTGCACAAGAAAAAGAAGTAGGAAGGTAGGTAGCCTCTAACACACATCTAGTTTCCTACTCTTACACGTTAAGGCACAGTTCTTGCCTAGACCTATTGCACTATTTTCAACAGATTTGTCAGAATGATCAAGACCTTTCAAAAGAATTGAAGAGTCAGTAACAGTTCTGCCTGTACAAACTACTGAAAAGATTTTAGCTAATAATCTCACATTTATGACACTGACAAAACTGACATTTTAGAGGATGTTAAGAGAGCTATGTTTGGGGGTTGGCTTGGTTTTTGAATAAAATATTATATCCTGGTTTATCAGGTTCTATAAGGGTTCCCTTTCTGAATGACTGTGTTCTTTCTCACTGTGGTCTAAAACTCTTAAGAAACTGAGCCAATGAGCCAGAAGTCAGGGTCATTATCTTTCACATTAATCAGTCCTGTCAGTTAAGTCTTAAGTTAAGCCTTTAAATACTTCTTTTCACACCAGAATTCCATCTCACCCTTACATCTGTACAGTACTTAAAGCCTGCAAAAAATATCCTACTCTGACCAGAGAATTAAATTACAAACACAGGCCTTGCATACCTTAATTTTAACTCTGCAAGACAGTTATCCCTACATATGTTTCAAATGCTGTCGTCCTGTTCCTTAACAGGAAGCCACATCTGAATGACTAATTACATTGCTAATCACAATTTCAAAACCAACAAATTACAGTCACACAAGTAAATTTACTAATTATATAAAAATGTGGGACAGTAAAACCTCATCACCATTATATATTTAAATATGATAATTAATAAGTGGTCTTACAAGATATTTTTCTAATGTATTCTTGTACAGGTAGATTAACACAATTTTGGGGGTTTTTACAGTTACATGTTCTGAATTACTGAAAACTAACCATGCTTTAAAGGAAGAGCCTTGTAAAATTAAATAAATATTCCAGACTGGGTACCAGTCAATAGACATTCAGGCATTCTGCACAAGAAATAAAAGCATACTCTTCACTGAAGTACCAGCCTTAAAAAACTTACACAGTGTAAAAATAAGCCAGCATATTTGCAAATTGCCTCAGAAGAATCAGTATGCAGTACTTCCTCAAAGCAGTCACTCTTAAAACCCTTGGGGACACCTACTTGTCACAGAATAAATTATCTGGCTAATATCCAATATTACAGTACATGTCAGTGGGCACCCAGGAGACAAGCATTAGAGAGCACTTAGCTTCCTCAGCCTTGCAGGTTAGTCCTTACATAAATGACTTTGCCCAATTACAAAACATAACTGATGTACTTATTTTGGAGCTTTCTAGCAGCAGCCTTTAATCCTAGAACATTTCTACAGCACCAGATTTTGGCTTGTTTTGTTGGAGTTTTTTTTCCCCCCAAAATCACAGGTCCCAAAGCACAGCACACTGAACAGGTATTTTTCACATGAACCTAAGCTCTTTTTTTTAAGGTATTCAAGGCAAGTAAAAATATCTGACTACTGATTGGAAGCGTTCTCAAATACCAGAATTAAGCTGTTTAATAAAAACTACTGGAAAAATAAGTTCTCCCACAACTCTAGTAGTTCTTTCCTAGTTGCTTAAGATAAATAGCATAATAGATGCAAGTTTGCATCCCACATGCAAAAGAGACATAAAGCTAGAAAATACATGCATCATAAGTCACTCCACGTCTCAGAAAAATAAGAGACTTCTCAGAGACATTTACTTCGGTTTGCTACAGCAAACCACAGTCACCAGCAAGCTGTAGAACAAGAAGAAACCTGTTGCCTCTGAAGTTGCAAACCAAATCAATGCTTTACACCAAACCAAAGAAATCCAGTGGCCTAAACAGTACAGAAAACAGGAAAGTATTCTGCACGGTTGGAATTCGGATTTTTAAAAGTGACACCAAGGGACGCAGGATACCGGATGATCAAAGAAAATCTTTTCCACTGAAAGAAATGTGAACGGCTTTTGAAAATTGCTTGCATTTCACTCAACTTGCAGCAAACACAGCCCGAACTAGGCACACATGCGAAGCACGCTGAGGACAGAGCCACCTTACAACGGCAGGTTTCGTAACTGATGAGATTCGGGTCAGGCTGGGGCTGCTGCTCCCGGGCTCCGCGCACGGCGCTCCGGACACCGCGCACCGGCCGCGCTGCAGCCCCGCACCCCTCGCACCGCAACCCCCGGCCGTGAGCGCTGCCCCTTCTCCCCCGCCCTCCCTCCCTGCCGGCACCCCTGACAGGGCACGGTGAGACGCGGCGGTGCCGCCCGGCGCCGCTGCCAGGTGCCCGGAGAGGGAGGGGGCTCTGCCCCGGGCGGCACTGCCGGAGCGGCGGCGGGGCGAGCCCCTGTCCCGGCCTGGCCCCGCGCCCCCACCGCACCCTTTCCCGCAGCTGGGCGGGAAACGGGAGGAGGGAGGACGAACGCGGCTCCCCCCCATCCTCCACCGCCTGGCGACCCGCAGGGCGGGAAGCGGCTCCCGCGGCCCAGCCCGCTGGGTGCGAAGGTGCGGGCTGGGCGCTCCGCACGGCCCGGGGCACGCCGGCGGTCCTGGCCGCTCCGCGGCGGCAGCGCACCGGGAACTGCCCGGCGGGACCCCCATCCTCCTCGCCGAGGGGCCGCAGGGAACTAAAATAACAACTAAAATTCGGGGAGAAGCGGGGGGAAGTTGAGGCTGCACCCCAGCCCCCGCTCCTCAAGGGATGCCCTCCACCTTCCACGAACGGAACCAGCGGGAGCGGGCCGGGCGCGGCTGCCGGCTGGCAGGGTGGAAGGGCTGAACTTACGTCTCGGAATTTGTTCCATTGCCCGACCTCCTTGTCGTACTGGGAGATGGTCGTGAGCCATTGTTTATCGTCCAGAAAATTGCCGCTGTCCGGT